>CAJPEX010000316.1:0-73309 GCA_905338405.1 Notodromas monacha
CGTTGGAGACCTTTCTCATGATTTCTACAGTTCATGGAAGAGAGAGAGAGTGAAAAACCATAGAAGGTCACTCTTGCAACATTTTTCAATATTCTTTATTCCTGAGTCTCTCTCAGTCTGCTCCCAGCTATTATTCCAATTGTTTTCTGATATTCTTATTGTGTGCTGTGTTCTGTGAATCAATTAATCTTGGGGTTAAAAGAAATATATCTCAATTTTTTCTTTGGGATCTTGTAAACGAGATCCCCAGCTTAACCCCACAGCTGATTGAAGTGTTTTATTTCCAAATTCTGCCTTTTTGTACCATTTTTGGTTACAGATGCAGTGTATACTCTTCTAAGAATTCCTGTTGAAAATTGAGAATCAAGAAGCGAAAAATTGGAATCCAAGAAAATTCATTGAAAATTGGTTTTATCTAACGTCAGAACGAATTTTTTTTAATTCTTGAATCATCAATGGGAAGATATGTGCTTAAAGTTAGGTATAATTGTGGTCACGGGAAAAACAATTTAAAATTGAAAACCTTGTTCAACACATCACCCAGAAATCAACTAAGGATTAATTTGGAAAAGTATGGGGTACTTGCGTCCGAATAATCGAATATCGCAGATGATTGGATTACATTGAAAAATTCTATTTTTAGGGTTATAAAAAATAAATGATGAAACTGTCATGAATAATAGTACAGTACCGATATTCCTTGAAAATTGAAAGCATCAATACTGTACTGCATCTCTACATGGTACCCAGACAGCCTTTCTTAATTCCAAATAATTTGAATTATACCTTCAAATCCCATCACAAATAATTGAGATAACCTATAAAAGAAATACAGGAAAGTAGAGGGTAAGTGCATGCGGATTTTTCACGCTTATAAAAACCACACTCGAATTTCCAGCAACAACAAAATGTGCCATTTTCGNTTTTGCAAATTTCGCGCTTTTCACTCGCGTTATCCGAAAGGTCTCGGGACAGTGGAAAAAAAGTTGTAGAACTTTCGGGAACAACATTGGTATGGCATAGGGAGGGAAATGAGGCATCGATACGCGGCATTTCTCGACCCAAAGATAATTCGCGCATCGTGACAAATCGCGGCGTCACGGATCGCGAGCTCCTGGGAGAGAGTGAGAAAAAACATCGACTTCCTCGCTTACTCTTGTTTCGCCTTGACCCGAGGTATTCTCATGAAAGGTTTACTTTTTTTAAAATGTCAAGATTATTCGTTACGCAACTCTCGGGAATATGCGAATTAATCCATGAGGGTCGATGTTTATGACGAGCTTGAAAGGAGAGAGAAAAAAATGGCAGCGATTCGCAAAAATTCATTACAGAATATTTCATTAATCAGGGAAAAATCGGAAGAAAATCACTCATGACACACTGTTTCATAGTATCAACATTAAATTACGGTGATTAAAATAGTTCCTGCTGTTTTCTGGAACAATTTGCTTCCCACATTAGGGACGCTTTGGATATTACGAATAATCAACCAATCGCGGGTCAAAATGAGTACTGTACAAGTACTTCGAAATCACGCGTTGCCCGAAATAGCTGAAGGTAATTCTCGAAAAAAAAATTTCGAAAGTTTGTCATGTATGCTTCTGCACTTCGTTCCTTTTTCACAGGGTGCTTTTTCTTCTGGCACAGATTCATCTACGCCTGTTTCATTTCACAATGAGACAATTTTGAAAAAATTATTTCGCCTCTAAAATATAATTGTTCATTAGCAAAATAATTTTAGAATACTGTAATTATTTTTCAGAACATTCAATAACCACCGTATGAAACGGGAAATATTGATCTCAAGGAATCGGATTGTCAAATCCATGAAAATCAATGCGTGTTCGAGATTTGCACGCTAAAACTTTTTTTTTTCATAGAGGAACTGGATGACCAATTGCGATTTCATCCGGATAAAAAAATAATGACCTTCAAGTTTTTTCCGCTCATCTTCCAAAATCCAATCAGCACTCATGAACAAATTACATCTCGAATCAAAAAATGTTGAAATACCACTTATCGTCATGTTGAACTTTTTATTTTGAAAATTACTTCTCAACTTGAAAACGTACTTTCTTTTTAAACTACTGTACTGTATAACCGGAAAAAGTGAAAAATTTTTTAATAGTACGGTACCAATCATAGTTTAAAAAGCAAGATGTAAGAAAGTAATTTAATTATTCAAAATTTTACTGCATTTAACATTTTAAAAACAACGTTGAACTTTAAATACTGTACTGTATAAGAAATGCTTCTACAATGATTGTAAAATACTGTATACAAATTCAGGAAAATATAAATCTGTTACCCATTCTTTGGTTGACAAGTGGAATCATCAAAAAGCGTTTATATCATCACCAAGTTATGTGTCAGGCTTGAATTTTAGGACAATCGGCAATTTTATTGAAAAAAAAAGTCTTCAAAGTTTGGGGGAAAAAAACATCGAGAATAACAGGAATGGTTGAAAGATTTTTCCCTTTTTTATTTTTCAAAAACAAATTTCAGCAAGCTTTAGAACATCAGCTAAGAATTTTCTTTAGATAAATTTTAACCAAGCCTTGTACAAATTCTCGGTCCCAAAATGAAAAAAACTTTGATTTTCAGCAACACAAACGAACAGAAATATCCAATCATTCTGACAAAAGAAACATGATTTCCAGATCTGGAAGATTTTCTACGGAAAGTTTCGAGAAATTCTAAAATCCTTTTTAAAAATACCTGCGCAGTATTTTCGAAAAATAGCAAGACTGCCTAAAATCCCATCGAAAAATATTCTCACAAGTAGACGACTTAAAATGCTCTTCATTACATTTCAGCCTAAAATTTAAAAAATTTGTCAGGAAGAATCAAATATCATTCCAACTAGACTTCAAAAACGTGGCAACTAATAAAACATCACAGCTTCAATTCGCGGCTTCACTCGCAGAATACTTATGAAAAAATAAATTGCAATTCCCTTCAATACGGACCTTCCAAAAAAATCAAAACCCAGCGCACCAGAAAACATAAAAACTAGGCACCGCCCCGTGCCCCCAAAAAATTGCATTTCTGAAGAAACCCCGCCAATTCTTCAATCATTAAACAAACCTTACACCTCTTAAAAGAAACAGCTTCCCTCGCACTTCTACACTTCCACGATTTCTGCCAATACTCCCATTGCACGACTGCGCGAATCACTAGGGTTCAAGCCCCTCAGTCACCCACCTTTTATATTTCCCTCTCCTAAACCCGGCGTTTAAAAAAAAAAAAAAAAACCCGAACTGTTTGCTTCTGCGCAGTTCGCGAGAAAGCTTTCGGCTCCAAAAATAAAATACTGTACAAACATTTTTACAAATATCAAAGAGAAAGCAAAGACGGAAGCACTGCTGCAACAAGCAACTACAGCAACTTTGAAGTCAAAGTTTGTATTCTATTACTCAAAAATTCAACAACAACAAAAATAGCGTTTAATCTCGGGGAAATACGTTTGCATACGGGGAAGGGGGGAAAAGGCTTCCGGCAATCGCATCAAACCTTTTAGACAATACAATATTTGTTTGCACGCAGAAAAAGAGAACAGGTGATTCATACTTCCGTTCTTGAGAGCAGATTTGACGAGTGGGGGTTACAACGAATTCCTTTTAAGGATTCATAGATAACAAACTTGTGTACAGCATAAACATTAAAAACAAAACAAAAAAGGTTTCGCGCGATTTCCAGGACCACGTTGTTTTTTTTTTTCCTTTGGAAAAAAGATTTCATTATTTGATAAGCACTAAACAAAATGACAAAAAAATCTTCAGAAAACAGTTATCTAGTTGTGCGTGACTGGTGGAAAACTTGGAAAAATAGTGGCAATAATTTTCATAAAAATGTATGCACAAATTCAGCATACCTCCGTTTCATTTTGACGATAATTAAAATAATTGAAATCAGAAAAATTATTTTGCTGATCACTAAGGCGTTTTTTTTTTAGATTGATACGACGGACTTTTTGTTATCCATGGAAATAAACTTGTATTTTTCCATTTGAAGCTACTGTATTACAATTTTCCCTGCAAGAATAATTTTAATGCACACACGAACGATTCAGAGCAATCGTTTAAATGAAAAAAAAATATAAACATAAGGACCACCAATAAGACTTTAAATCAAAATCTTAGTTATTATGTCACGAATTTTAAATATCTTTTACAGAGTTAAAGCCAACTTGCGGCTTTTTGAGGTATTTACGAAACCAATTTCAATGTCCCCAGTGGAAAAATGGTAGAATTACATTGACCGTATGTTGGTGTAATGAGTTCAAAATGTCATGAAGTACTTTTCCGAATCTTGCTGTTATGGAGCTGGAAACACGAATCCCAGGAAACCCCCCAATTAGGCAAAGAATCCCCCTTTGAACCACTCAACAACTAGAGCATAAAAACAAGACTAACGAGCTTAGTGGGGAACCCAATAGATCATCTATCTGATTAAATGAATAAAAAAAATTGTTCTCTCTATTCTCCTCCAGTTTTTTCTTTGTTTTTTGTTTATTCCTCTCTTTTTCTTCAATCATCTCTTCTTAGTATTCCAGCCACAGGGCGAATACAGATGACTCATCGTTTATTTACATGACAAGAGATTCCCAACGAGTAACCTCACATTCATGCTTTGGAAGGAACGTCAATATTTTTTCCAGCAACGAAATGAATTCACCAAATAAAATATTGCAATTTTCGATTTCGGAGAAGACTTGTGTTGAACAAAAAAGTTTAGAAAAATTACACATGATACGATGCACAAGGAAATTCCCTTGGGATTCCAAAATTGTGATTTGGCACCCTAATATCAGAAGGATTTCGGAAATTTCCCAGACCATAATAATTGAAACATTTGATACTGCAAAATAAAATACAGTAAATCGAAATTTCACTGATCGGATGTGACACCAAAAGTTCAGGCAGAATTTGATCATTTTTTTTGAATACCAAGAGAAATTTCATAAGGAATTACAACTGCTGCTATTTCAAATTAAAACACTCGGTACTTTTAAAGTTTAAATGACACTGATCTCACTTGGCACCGAAATCCCAAGGACTTCTATCTCATTCTTTNACGCTGACTGAGCAAAAATAAATGTACACCACGGTTTGTTTTAAAGTTTCGCCGAATTAACTCACTTAGCAAGTGGGTTAGTTTGCATGATTATCTTCATGCCACGTGTAGGAAAAACTGTATTCATGAGCACAAGAACAAAAATACAAGGGAAGCAGACATTGTTGCGACTCACCTCCAATCAAATTATCGTCACATTATCCTAGTTAATCAGGACAGCAAAAATCATAGCCTAATTAAAATGAGTTGATTTATCCTACGTGTCGAAAAATTAAAATAAGTTTCCCACAGAATCCGAGACGCCATTCCGAAGAACGTCGTCAATGAGAGGTTGTACAAAATTCAAGAAAACGCGGAAGTGCATCCGAATTTCAAACCACAGCAAATTCGAATTTTATGCATCGCTAAATATTTCTTAATCGAATACCTCATTGAGAATAACAGTGGCGAACGAACCCAGTAGGAAATTGATTACGTAACAACACTCGACGTCCCCATCTCCGTGTTTTCTTGCGCTATCACACAGGTGTCGCTCGAAGTAAGTTTTTTTCAATTGAGCTTGAATCTGATGAGGATAAGGTACGTCCCATAGCCAGGAGTGATACCAAAGTTTTGAGGTTTGGACGGCCATTTCAGAAAGAAATTATATAGATGGTCTATCTCCACAATGATCTTTTCTGCAATGAGCGCCTCTGCATAATTTATTTTTTCGGTACCTTCAGGATTCTGTCACCATGTTAAACGGGGTTCTCAGCAACGAAATTCTCTCTAGGACGAATTTGTTTTGTCCCTCGAGTTTCTTTGTAGGGAGAATCCTCATTTAAAAAAGGAGAGCATGCTTAATTTCGAATAGATGCCGCACGCAATGAACTGACATTAAATTTAGGATTGAAATATCTTCGATCAAAATTATTGGATGAAAATGTTCGCGCCATTTTAAAAGTTTTTTTTAACATTTGGGAACTTCTCCTGGAATTCAAGAGGATCAAAAGCAAATAAAATGTCCCAAAATTTTGTGTTTGGGCAATCTTGTCATTCAATGCTCTTCTAAACCAGTGTTCCACAACCCGTGGTCCATGGAATGACGCAGGTATGCAGAAAATTTTTTTTAGCATTATACATTTATGAAAAGTAACAGTGAAGTCTCTTTTTGTCATCTGAAGTTTCTGGAAATACAATGGAAGTTGAAATTATCTGATGAAAAATTGAAGTTGGCTTTTCTCCTTGTACAGTATTTCATACAATTTTCACCAGCTGAAATAAAAAAATATAAATATTTTAATTTTTCATCCTAAGAAACCTTTCTTCATGTCCACCTTTCTAATTTTGTCAAGACATTTCACTATAGCTGCTTCATTGGGTGTTCACTTGATTTAAAAAAAAAAACAGTTACTTTTTACATACGTACCATGAAGTCTTTCAGGCAAAACTTTTTTGAGTCTGCAAAAATTTTATGAAATTTTGCCGCAGACGTCTTTTAGAAAGTCTTTAAAGTCAGGCACCGTGTTTTTCCAACCCTTGTGACAACACTTGTTCCGGGAAAGAGAACCGATTAAAAGTTTAAGACGTGGAAACTTCTTATGACTACGACAGGAACGAAAATCGCTCAAGGAAAAAAATAATGAATAACAATAATCACCTCCACCACCATCGCAAAACCACAAAAGTGGGCGAGTTGTCCTCAAGTTTCCACACTCATAAATCTAAACTCGTAATTAATTACCCTCCTAATTGCAACCACGTGAGTTCGAGAAAACAGATGTGGGGGGTGGGCTCTCGGGCTTTGAAGCCCGACCTTCAAAAAGGAAGCCAAGTTTCCGAGGGTGGAAAAAATTATGGAGCAAAACAAAAAACGCAAGAATTAACTGCGGCAGTAAAACGGCTTTTGCGAGTTGTGGAGAAAGAGAGTTCCCCCCACGACACACAGGAAGCAAGCGTCCATCTCTCTGAAAGGAGTCCACACCGAGGGCGTTTTCCCAGTTTCCCCAGTTTATTTTATTTTTTATTTTTTACACCCCTGGGATTGATGAAGAGGAGGAGAAAATGCGGGGAATGGCGAGGAATGAAATTGAAGGAGAAGAGGAAGAACAGAAAAGGAAGGGGAGAAACAGGAAGAAAATAAGCATGCCTCGAGGGTATGAGGAGGATGATGATGACGGGAGAGAGGAAAATAAAAGGGAGTTGGTCCAGTGATGAAACTTTTGCTTGTGCACCTTGTTTTGTGTGTGTGTGTGTGTGCCTCTGTGTTGCCAACGGTCAGGCGCGTGCAGCTGCGTTTAGGCGCTCATCACACTGCTCCTGGTGGATGCAAAGAAAAGGTAAGGCACAGAATGTGGGGAGTTCCAGCACTACTTTACTTCCACGTCCCTATTTCTTTTCTATTCCGACCATGGCGATAATTTACAAACTTGTCACTTTTCTTCAGAATATGTGAATTCATGTTTCACTGAAAATAATAAGAAATATGTCTGTACAAGTGGAGCCTCATTTCACAGATCTGGGATGCTTCCCAAGACAGACCTGTTATCCAAATACAGTATTATAAGCAATTTAAACCAATAAGAAAGTATCACATTTTCCCAAGCAATCAGGAGAGGGCACAAAGTGGCTGATGCATTCTATACAGTGGGTGACAGGTATTTTTAAATAATTGACAGTGTTGCCCTTCTTCTTGCAGACTTCTTGGCTGTTTTCATTTGCTTCTGAAAGCAAGAAACTCTGGGTTCTTTGAATTTTGATTTTACACAATGCTTCAATACTGATAATGTACATCTAAGTCAAACTAATGAAATATTTAAAAATATCCACATGATTCCAATAAATTCAAACTATATAAAGACTTATTGAAGCTCCCAAGAGGTCAAATACTGTATATTGTAAGAAGTTTTAAAAATAACTGATTAATTACCTGAAACATTAGAAAACAGCAGGGGAAAATCATGAGCAACATGTTCAACAAAACCGAAACTATAAATCACAAAATGGCCCAGTTAAGCACCTGCACTGGGAGCCCCATTTTGTGGAATATTCAAATTTCAGGCAGATAATTTTAAAAACAATCAGTAATTTTAAACATGGCCCATTGCCACAACAAGAATGTACTTGTACATGTCAGCCTAAGCATGTTGTGCAAAAATGCTGAAAGTAAACCACCTATTAATCAAGACACTGTCTCATTTAGGATATTTTGTTTGAATGATCATTTTTTCACTTTCCGCCATCAATGGAGATCCGAAAGAGTTGAAAAGATTCCCCCCCCCCCCCAAGCATAAAAAGAAAATTTAATAAGGTAGATAATCCAGTCGTTTTTAAAAATTTTCCATTTTCCATATTTTAATGCTTGAATGAGGAAGGGGGAGTTCGAATGGCATCCCATTAATGTGATAAAAATATTTTCCTCCATTTGCGTCAAGGGTTGGTTAAAGTTTTACCTAAAGTATTTTTAAACGTTTTCAGCGATTTCGTTGCCAGTTATACATAATTCCAGGGTCTAAATAGATTCTGAATTATGTTTCGGTCAACATTATTCATACAAGATACGGTAGTAGAAAGTACTGATCACTTCCTCCAGTACCTACTTTCTAACTCCCCCATCGCCAATCTTTAAATAAATGGGGCGTATCCGATTTCCGGAAATTGACGGGTTCTCCTTGACTTCTTCCAGCAATAAAAATCACAGGGGAAAATAGATTATGTATCAATAAGAATTGTAAACTTCGCTCAACCTTCTCCGAGATTTTCTTTGTGAATACATTACCAGTGCTCAACTGCGCTTGCGACATTTCAGTGACCTGGTTTCAGGGCAAATTTCCGGGAAAGAAATCACAGGAAAATAATACTGTAGTTTTTTTTTTTTAATAAAAACTGTTCTGCGACAACGGAAGTTTTTTTTTTTCTTTTCCCACGCGGAAAACATTCTGCCGTCGGCGGAATGTTTATTTTGAATTATATTTCCTTCTGATTAACCAATCCCACGTTCTTGGCGATGGGAACAGAATTTTTTTTTTAAAGAGAGATGGAAAACCCACCTTTATACCAATAAGATCACGACAATATGATTTCCACTAGCGTCTCAAATCAACATTCGGCTTTCTTCGATGACATTCTCATTAAACATTGCCTGAATTCTTTTTTTCCTTTTTTTGAAATTGTAAAAAAAAATCCGTTTTATCTGTGTTTAACCCGGCAGCTCGGATCTCGATGCTCAAGCGCAGATTCGCACTTCCGTGTAACCTTCACATTCAACATCACTAGAATGAATTTGCGAGATGAGATGAGATTTTTCAATGACACATGGTTGTCCGATCTCAGACATTAGCACCCGGAAGTATTGTATTTTCTCTCATCCAAATACAGTACTGCATTTTATAGCACCTCATCGGCAAAAAATAATTTTTTAGTACATCATTGAAATGCGGAATCTAGTCCTCACTCAACGACTTACACACAGATCAACTCACGATTCTCAAGATTGATTAAATTCGTTTCATAGAATTTAAGTACAGTACTTGGTCGTCAATGCAGAACATCTATAACGGGAATTCGGAGAAGTGGTATTTACGAGAGAAAAAGAGCAGTTATTCAGAAAGTAAGATTTTTTTTTCTCAGTACAAACGGGGCTGAAGCCTAAAATGTCTGATCTTGGACTACGATAGCCTTTTTTGCTTCTTGGGAAACCGGTTAAGATGTCATGGCACCATTTCTTATTATTACTGTGCAGTATCGACAGATCAATTTACAAGATACGTTTCCAGGTGGAAAATATCACAAGCAAACCTTCTACAGCATTAAGACAAAGAATTACTCAACGTCAATATTTCCGAAGGGCTGAGACGTTCGTGTTTTTTTTTTTTTTCAAACTCAAATCCACAAAACAAACTCCTGAAACCATGCATAATTCAACACCTTTTACAAGTTTTCACAGGTTCGTGTCGCGGGTTTCAGAGCAGTAAACATTTGAAAAAAAGGTTGCACTTCTTGGATTTCATGGTTCGGGTTTTTTTTTGGGGGGGGGGGGGAAACTGAAATTTTCATGAATGTTGCCTCAGAGCCCAAAAAAAACGGACATGAAAATAATACTATACGAAATGTTGAGAAAAGAAATCTCTGTTCATGCGTTGACGATTTGTTTTGATTAAAAGCGTGACTTGAAGAACTTTGTGTCATGCCAATTTACATTCCCTTCCGCCAATTTAAATAATCTGCACAGTCAGCATCAATTTGTCTCGTTAACATTTTAATGGCATCCGATTCCCGCGTGTAGTTCATACTTCTCGTCGTTTCGTGTTCAACGGGGAAGTCAAGTACTTTCTGGATATCATCATTGCAAAGGATTATTTTCCTTAATTCTTCGTCACAAATTTTGCCGGTAAGCTCCGCTGAAGCAAATCCCATCATGGATAATGAAAGAAAAAGTATCCATCATCGCATTAGCCACTGAATAATCCATTCTTGAGTTGAAAGCTGATTATCTTCGTTAATTTTTTCAGACCAAGTTTCTCGAGAATATGGGATTTTTCCTCGAGATGCCTGTAGATGATTATTGCACTCGTTTTTCCACAGGCACTAAAATCCTCTGAAGCGGTAATCGGAGACTGGAACGAAGCAACACTATTTTGGCATTCGTGGAATGCTTGAATTTTTCAGTGATATCGATCAAGAGATTTAAAAAGCGGCGAAGAACACGTGGCATGTCTCGAATGTGTGTTAGAGTGAATCATATTGACAAGAAATTGTTCTATTCACGGGTGATATATTTTTTGTTTCTTTTTTAAAAGAAGTGAGCGCGGGAATAAAACCCTCATAAAAAATTCATTGTTTCCTAAATCATTGACACAACTTAAATATTCGGATTTACAGTATTTAATTTCTTTTAATATCCCACTGGGAGAGTTTTCACGATTTCTCGCGCGGAAAACTCAACACGCATCACACTTACATTGAAAAAAAAAAAACACTCTTGAGTAATTTCAATTCTGTCCGAGAATATTCAGTTTTTTTTTATCCCACTCAGGCAAAAGAATTTCATTTCCACGTTCATTCGGCTGTCACACAATTTTTTTTTTATTCTTCGTGAATTTCCTTTTCTCGTTTTCTGGCCATTTCAGTGCCGGAATTCCAATCAACGACTAAATTTCAGGAAGGAGCGCCGCCGAGACGCCAACGAAAGATCCAGCACATCTGGCGCCCGAGTCTGCGCCGGCGCGACTGGGAGTAGGACGCTTCGACCAAGGTTCGACCTCCGGCGCCCTTTCTTGGCGGTGTAGCAGAACAAAAGGTAACTGCTTGTCGGAATAACTCGGATAGCGGCCATATGCGGAACCAAGGAGGGCATCGATTTATTTCAGACGTGCGATTGATTCAAAATTCCCCCTATGTTTTATTTACATAATCATCACTAAGCAATGATCATGATCATGTTTTAGACATTGAAGGGTTCCCCGGATAGTGGTCATTTTACAGCATATTCATCAGTTTAGTGTTGTATATTGACTAGCATGTCGAATATTACGGGCCTGGTGCATCAGCTGGTTTTATTTTCATAAGATTTTTCATTAATATTTATGACTCAGTTGACGGCCATACTTTGTTAGTAGCCTATTTAATGGTATATATTCAGGCCATCAACCGGGGTAACAATACAGTATTACATCAGATCCAAATCAGGAGCTATATACAGAAAGATACAATATTGAGGAGATATTCCCTAGCAAGCATGTCAAATTTTCTTGAATAATTTCAGTGAGCATAGATTTTTTTCTCCAAGTTTTAAATTATGTTCACTCAGGATGAAGCAGCGATCTCGGACTGTTTGAATCCTATTCTTCAAGCAGTAAAGATTAAACCGATGAAAATGACATGCTTTGTGATTTTTCCAGACCTTATTTTTGGTCAAGTAGGAATGTGACGCGGAATTTCGGTTCAATGAGGGTTTTACCGAAATAAATGAAACATTTTAGAAGGGAGCTTCTGGATAGAAAAGCTCTGAGCTACAGTGTTACCAGGGCTAAGCCGTTATTTTTTATTTTGCGGGGGTAACTGGAAACCCAGAAAAGATTTTTTTTCTTTCAAGGGATCCTCACTAGAAAAGCTCTGGGCTACAGTATAACAGGGTTACACCGGTATTTTTTTGCGTGGGTAGCTGAAAACCCAGACCAGAGGAACCTTTCCCCATGCAGCATCCCTCCGTTTCTGTTGCTGGCTGCCTTTCGGGTTCGCATTTGCCCTCCCCACCACCACAATCACTCATATCGAGCCCAGGGATCAGCCTTTTTAAAACTCGCGTAACCCGGGCGGATAAAGAAGAAATGCACAGGAAGGAAGCTTTTTCTTCTTTATCTTCCTTGTGAGAAAGGATTTGGAACACATTTCCATTTGCTCTTATTCTGGGGGAAGAAGAGGTAGCGGGAGAAAGGCTCGGATAGCAGGAAAAGGACATCGTTAAACTTTGTCCAATATGAAGGAAAAAAAAAACTTTCAGGAAAATGTGATCAGGGAACAATCTGTTCCATGGGATTAAATATTAATGTCGTTTCAACTTCGTACTTTCTTCTTCCGGAGAAAGAATTACATTTCGAACGAATTTCCAGTTGATCTAATTCTTGGAAATAACTGGTGACAGAGGATATAAGCATATAACGGCACGCAGTCCAAAAAGGACCTCGACAAAAAGTGCCCGGGATAAAAGAAAAACACTCAGGAAAATTTGCTTATCGAACATTTCGTTTCATGGGATCAATTACAGTATTGATGAAGCTTGAAACTACGGGAAATTTCAAAGATCATTATCAATAAGTTAAAAACCTATTCAAACTTTTTGGCGAGGGAGGATTAAATTCAGAATACATTTCCAATTGATTTTCTCGGAAAACCTGAGGCAGGAGGAAGGCATCCACTAGGAAAAGCACCCGGACGAAAATTGCCTCGAATAGAAAAACGCCCCGGAAAATTCACCCGCCCAACAATTCCTTTCATGATTAAACCATTTTTTTTTCATTCGAGACTTCACGTGAGAATTTGAAATCGAATTTCAAACCGCAGTTTCTTCCGACATCATTTCCTCGGTTCACGTGAGAAATTAAATAACGCAGGAGTGAATATGCGTACAATATTTGGTAAATACTCCTCATAAATCATCTAGTAAAAACTTAAATGTGATTTATTCACTAAGCTTTAAAAGCGTAGTACTTCAAATGTTCATGCGGATAAGATCTTAAGTGTTTCCTTAGCGACTGCTCCGTCAGTACTTTCCTTACACTCAACCAGTCAACATGGATTGACGTGCGTATTTTTGCGCGAATCGCGTCTCATCAGCCATCCATTCACAACTGGCCAAGAATCCATCATCATCACGATTCTGTGACGTGAATCACGTGTTTGGAATCTCTAGTTCGAATTGTAACATCAAGCATCCATTATCTTGGACACAGTAAAATCTCGTTTCAAAGAAGCTAATGCTAAAAGCAAAATAACTTCGTTGGAATGAAAAATTCTTCATAAAATAACTTATTCAACATTGTGGCTATTAGACAGGGACAAAAAAAAGTGACTGCGTTGTAACGGATCATTTGTTATAAGGAGATTTGCTGTAAAAAAAATTTTTAGCGTAAGTGGAAAGCACTTGTGATTTCAATGGCCCAAACAAATCTTATGCCATAATTGCTTTACTAATACAGTAAGTCAAACATCCACATGAAAATTCATGATCTAAGAAATACCGTATTTACTTGAGTACTGCACGCACATTTTTTCTCAAATTTCAGAAGAAAAGAAGTGGTGCGCATCATAAATGGGTAAAAACTTTTCAAGAAGTTTTAGGAAGTTATGTGTGCGTTATACTTGATTATAATGGAGAAATTTGGAACAAATGTACCAAAAAAACTTTTTGATACTGTACTGAAAAAGTTGAAAATTGATCAGATTTTTGTTCAATTCATGTCTAAATCAAATTTATTTTATTATCTTTGAAATTTGTGGATTTAGATTCACTAAAAATTGGGATACAAGTCTCACTTGGGGTTAAGATTTTAGCAAAATTTCCAACTGATAAACCTTCGTGAGTGCCTAACTCAAGGGTGTGTGGTACTCAAGTAAATACAGTATATTCAATATGACTGGTATCAGACATCAACTAAATGTCATGAAAATACAAAGATTTCAAGATGTCTCTTGAGTTGTTAGGCAATCACGCTGTGTAGATTTCTTACTTGAGTTATTCACTTATCCTGCAAGTTGAGTTTGTTGAGTTTTTGCTTATCAATTTATTCTGTGTGAAATAAATTTACCCCTTTAAACTAGGAAATTCCTACAAGGAATTCCCAGTCCTGTCCCAGACTTATTGTTGTGTTTCATTATCCTTGCCACTTGACATCAAATTTTATTGTGGTGACATTTGTCCCCAATGCAAGTATTTTACACACTTTGCTATCCAGAATTGGGCAAGACTGGTCAGACCTGGATCTGACCTTATTTCAAAAACTACTGTATTGCATAACTTGGTGCAGTTTGTGACTTGGCACAGCTCATCATCAAGGACAAGAAAGTAGGAAATATGTAACTCCTTTCAGCGTCATCTGCTAGTATTAAAGAAGGAATGACAGGCATTTTAATGACAAAACATTCAAATTGCTATAATTTAAATCTGCATGATGCAATAACCTTGAAAACATATCATCCGATTTCATTTCTCGATTCCTTCAAGGGTGATTTTTTTTTCTTGCAGCGTGAAATTACTGCATAAAATGAGAAAACAGCGTGAATGTAACGTGGAAACGCACAAAAACTCCATTTATCACACATTTTTACGACGTCTTGAATTTACATTTAGATTGAAGAAAGACTCGACCAAAAAGAGATCTTATCATCTGTAAAAAGGAAAATCGTATAATTCTACTTCCGGAACTATGAGACTTCAAGGTTAACTGTGAAATACAGCAGAAGCGGACTTCCGATGAACTCTAAACTATGCCCCAGTGAAAAATTTTAAAATTTCAATTTGAGCCCATTGATTTCGTTCTGATCGATCAATTCTTCAATTTATCCTCGATTAGATTAACTTGGTGGTGTCAGTTTTATGCTAAGATTTCCACGGCATTAAAAACCACGAATCTGAAAATATTCGCCAAAGTCGAGAGATTTCATTCAAACTGCGAAATCTGCAAACGCTCAAAGAATAAACTTTTGCATCAAGAAAAAATGTAATACAGTAGAATCGGACTTTTGATCAACTCCACCCAAATTTGCCCCCGAGATGAGCTTTTCGTTTTAAATTCAGCCCATTAATTTCACTCTGATCAATGAATCATTAAATGTAAGCCCAATTAAATTACTTGATGGCATCAGGTTCATATTATGGGTGCAACGAATTTTTTTTTATATCGTACTGTACGCCCGTCAATCAAAGTCTATAATTTCATTCGAACTGCAAAATCTCCAAAACTACAAAAAAAAGGAATTCACTCTCAAAGAAGGCATTGAACAGAAAAAAATAATGTGCATAAGAAGTACGATGCGTCAACTTGAATAAACGCCCTCGCTCAAGCAATAATTCCAAAGATCAAAATTTTAAAACCAAACCTTTTTTCTTTTTTTCCCTCCTCCCACCCACGCGCTTCCTTGAGCAGAAAATGCATTCGGCACACTTGATCTTAAATTTCAAGTACTATAAACAGCACCACACAAGGTTGACAAGGGAATGACAAAAGGATAAATAAAAGCAGNAGCATTCAGAAAAAAAATAAAGATACTGTAGAAAAAAAAATACCCGCGCAGACCGAAGCATTTACTAGGAACCGCGAGTAGTATTATGTGACTCACGGCAACAGGTTCTTTTCGAAAAAATCGCTCCAGGCCGTGAAATAGGTGAGTCAGAAACGAGCTTTTGATTCGTGGAAAAAAGGGAATTGTACACAACAAATCTAATTCGTTCCAGCTAGTGATTTTTTTTGTATGAGACGTTCGTTGTAAGGCACGCGTTTATACCAAAAGCGGAAAACGAAATCCGTGTCAGAATGCAAGAAAATAAATCATACTACTGGACTTGAAATTCGCATTCCTGGAGCAGTGAGCATCAAAGGATCAATTTTCAGCCAGATTCCTTCAGTGATTTGCACAAAATTGAGAATAAAACCTTGAAAAAAACCCGCTTCAACATGAAGATGAAATTCTCAAAATTGAAAAAAGGAGGAAAAGATGACTGCAATTCACATTCCTGCATCAATGACTCTCAACAGTCGGGGTTCCAGTCTAATTCCTTCCTTAATCGCCAGAAAACTCCCCAATTTCGAGAATAAAAACGAAAAAAAGTACCGTACAGTAACTCACTTCGGGATTACAAACACGCGCAAAAAATAAATTAAAGTACCGAAACGTCTTCAAAATCCCTTCATTAATTGGTCTCAACAGCGCGAATACAAAAAATACTGGAATTTATCAGGAAGAGAAACTTCCGGAATAAACAATGAAATGCTTGAAAACGAGTTGCCATGAAAAAGAGGCTTATTTAACAAGCAACGTACCCGGTGTCAAGCAACATGCTCATGAAAAAAAGTCTCTTGATAAAGAAGTATCGTACCCCGTAAGGTGCAAACAACGTACTTCGTTGACTCAACAATCCGTGAACACATGTCAGACGAAAAAAAAAACAGACACGATTATGCAAATCACTCGGGTGAGAGCAACGTCCGAAGGGCGAGTCTTCTCGATGTTTCTCTGGGAGCACGAATCTCAGCTGTCTACACTGAAACGCGCCACACAGGATTTCAAAGCTTCCTAAATCTCACAATTTCAAATACTTTAGCCATAAATGAAACCCGGATGATGGACACTAGCCATAATCGATGCTCCGCACAACGGCCGGCTGTCGTCGTTCTATATCTAAACTGCACTCTCAATAGGGTAAACGGCAGTGTAAAAAGCGACCTTCAATTCAAAATTGCTTTCTCATTGTTTTTATGCTCAATTTAAATACTGTTTATCTAATGATTCATTCGGTAAATTTCGAAAAATTGAAAGAAAGAAAAAGGGTCGAGACTTGCCTTTTGCATTGACAATAAGGAAGGAGATAATACCAACACAATACCTCAAACTCAATGTAACATGGATCACAGCTCTTTAACTGATTACTTCGGAAAATTTGCCACTCACAAGACTTTCCTTTTGAATTGACACGAAAGAAGAAAATGCTAACGAAGTACTTCACCTCCAACATGGATCACAGCTCCTTCATCGAACCAGGGAACAATTAAGTAGCAAAAATAACAATACTGTACTTCATAAGGTATTCACCGCTGCCCCTTTTTTCTTGAAAATATCACAGAACTGAGCGCGTACCCGAACTACAAGGTTGAAATCTTTAAATCACAGACGAGTATACGACACAAACGTTCCAGGAGAATAACAGCTATTCCCTCAGAAAAAAAAAATACGGAAACCCTGATCGTATTTTTCGTTCATCGACATATCACCAAGTTCCCACGACAGGCACAATTCATTGAAAAAAAGACATGTACGCAGCTGTTTTTCCACGAAATTCTTCGTCAGTCGTGATGAGTTTAGAAAAATTCAATCAGAACGATTTTACCAAGAAGCAGAAATTATTTTCCAACACTTATTATTGCGCTCTCGAGAATGAAATCAAGGATGTCAGCGGTAATTTTTGATTGCGAGGATGAAAGATGATCTGCTCTTTCTTTTGGCAAGAAAAATTGAACGATGAAAAAGGATAAAATAAAAGATGCCGTTTATCTCTCCCTTCAGACACACAATGCTATATATTTTTAGATCTATCATTTCATTAAGGAGGAAAGGAAATAATTCCACGTTTCCACCGTGACTTACTCATGTTTCAATTCAAACAAAGTCTTTTACAAGAATTGTTTCACTTCACAAATTATTTGGGAAGAGGGTTCAAAGCAATCATAATAATAATCGCAAATATGCGCCGAACGCAATGAATATTGATTTTTGTGGCATATTTTGAATTTATACTTTGAATTTCATTTGCATGCCGCGTTCAGTAATGCTGCATTTCATGCAGCTTTTCATCCACATATTTTGCGCGTTTTTGCAAAAACAATTTTTTTCTGGGTGTTTTTGATGGTACAGTACCTCGAGTCGTGATGGCGGGTTGTTTATTCCGTACAGATAGAAAACGCTGGAAAAGTTTACTTTAATCTACAGTACTTCTGGTGATGATGAATTTCAAAGCCAAAAAGGAAGTTTTGAGAGAAAAAAAAATTGCTCCAACGACTTGACAAATTTGTCATCGGCGAAGTCCTTCTTTTTCACACCGTCGAAATCTTACGAGATCAGGATAATTAAGCTGATATGGCCATCCTGAGGAAGCATTTCCCAGAACGCCCGAAAATTCTGTCTCAGTACTTATTCCGGCGAAGTAGCCAAATTTTCTCGGTAACAAAACTGTTAACTCACTTCGGAGGAATCCTTTACGACGAGCTCTTCGATGGTAACCGGTGCCCGATCATCGCCTTCGTCAATCGCGGCAACCCGAGACTTGCTCGGACCCCGTTTCCCCTTCGGGAAGCCCAGAATCGGCATCAATAAGGTCCAATCACTTCACCTCTTCGCGTCACTCAAACCAACGCACCTGGGCCACGAAGTCACACCCCGTTGTGTTCCAGCACTGGGAACACACAATGCACAGAATCGTAATCAAAGCGACGCACTCGGGCTACCCGACACGTTGGTGCGAAACTACACGTCCGCGCGCTCACGACGTTCCCGCGAATCTGGGACAAGGCAAAGGAACGAAGGACGCGGGGTCTTCAAAACCGAATGCGATTATTTTTCCAACCCGAAAAACAGTATACAAAACGAAGAAACACTGAGGTTCTATTTTTCCTCTTTGGTTTAGAAGAGGAGCACACAAGAAATGTCCACGAAGGCGAGTGTTCTTCGTCTCGAATTCTCTTCATACCTCGCGAGCCGGGATATTTTTAGAGCGCGTGGGCAAAAAACGAAGGACGCGTTTTCATGGGGCTGAACTCTGAAGTCACTTTGCGATCTATGCTTTTCCGCGCGCTTTTTTCCTCTCACCACACTTGGATCCCATCTTGGATCAGCAGTGTTGCCATCAATGGCTGATTCACGGTCTAACGTACCAAGTACTGTAAAGTAAATGAAATAACACAGCCCTTCGTTTCATTATTGAAGCCACGAGAATTTGCTTTGAGAAATGAAGCCGTAATCTTCTCTCAATCTGTTGGATCTATAGTCATCCTTCAAGGTCAAGGGGTCGATATACTTCTTCGTTTCTCTCTGAGGAAAATCGCAGATCCAGTTTTCCAGGGTCACAGATACGTCATTGTCCTCGTTGACAACACTGCGTTTGTTCAAATGCCCCCCCCCCCCCACATCATCCTTCTGAGTGTCACGTTTGCGGAACGGTACGTGGTTCACGGTGCCAAACCATGATCTACGCCATTCAGATTTGCTTCACCGGAACTTGAGTTTGCTCTCTGTCTTCGACATTCTTCGGTATTCCTCAGTGAACTCGGTGATTAATGCTCTGAGACCGCGAGAATGACGTAGGTGGAAAGGTGGTGCATTCTGTACCATGGTACAGTACAGTATATATTATAGTGAACAAGCTGGGCACAGAAGATTTCTGTCGATAGGGAAGTGTTATACGTAATTCAATACGACACTGGCGACTATTACGGAAAAAGCGCTCTTTCGCCAATTTTTCATGAAAATAAGTGTTATTTTCTGCTCTCTGTACTTCCTTCCTGTTTTCGGAGGCATCAGCGTGATATTTTGGCAGTGGATTTGTCGAAGCAAACCTTTCACACGTCGGAATTATTGGCATTTCCCAGTAAATTGTGTTTTACCGATGAATGATGATTTCGTTTCGGTGCATTGGCCTGGATTTGCGGATTATTTTGTTATTTATTTCATCCGACAATTTTGTCCTGCAACTTACTGAAAGTTACTTGTGAATTATATTTCTCATACCGGATGTTTGGAGACGTTTATTGAGTAATGTATCTAATACGCCTAATTGAAGGAAATGAAGATAAAATGTTTTCACTTTTGTCGAACGCGGCAATTTTTGATACAGACGTACTATTGTTGATCGTACCTTGGTGCTTTTTGTCTGGGAAAGTCGTGAAATCAAATGCTTCGATGGCGGTCGAGTCGTCGGATTATTTGGTGTATTTTTCAGTCAGCGAGAAGGAAAATCGATTTTCATCGCAGGTTAGTGGCTTTTCAATATCGAGTCTCGAAAGGGCTGACCAAAGTCAACCATGCTACTTCCTTCCTGAAACAATTTTAGAGTCGTAATTGGAAGCCGACAAAATTCGGAAAGCTGCTGTGCTTCCGAAACAGTCACGGTACCTCAATCAATCACGTGTTTTAAACGTAGTTTTTCCCATCCCCTTTCCTTCTTTCTTTGAGAAAAATTTAAACTGTCAAAATTTTCAGCCAAGATGCGGGTCGTCCTTTTGCAATGCTGAAAACTTTTTTCTTTCTACGAGCGGAGAAGAGTCAGAAGCTACACGTTATCTTCGATTTCTTTTCTTGGAAGAGCCAGGTATTTTTGAACAAGAAACACTTGAGCGAATTCTAAAACAGCGCGTGCGAAAAGATGAACGAACAGGAAATATGCCGTGAATTGGAAATGAGTAAAAAAGTGCATTTTTAAAGATTCCTTGCGCAGAAACGCTCCTAAATAGTAAATACCCTCTATAAAGTCGATGAACCTTTTTGCTCTGATTAGTTTTTACTATTGCGCTGCTTTTCGTTCGTATGTTTTTTCGGATATCTGGACTGTAACGGTGCAGTATGTAATTTTAGTACTGTATGAACCTCGATTAAACGCATTGAGAAGTATTTGAGCAACACTTGAAAATTTCAATTCAGCAATCGTGTTCTATGCAGTATGCTGTACCAAATACAGGTGGACTATCTCAACGACGATCTGGTCTACAACGATTTTCTCTGTACAATACAATGATTTTTTTTGTGGTCCCATATTTTCTCTCCCCATGTTGTAGGCGTTCTCTGAAATGAAATTCTCTCCAAAACTAATTTTTTCTGGTCCCTCTAGTGTCGTAGGGAGAGTCCATCTGTATTTTCTTGATGGCAGTTGTCAGGAATAAAGGGAAAAAAATATCTTACCGTTGGGAAAGCAAGAGCGTAGCATACTGCTGTCTGTCCCCCGTTTAGCCACGCTTATCTGGATGATATTTGAGAAATCGTCCGAATCGGAAAACCTGTTTTTTTTCTAGATCTGCTTCGAGAATTTCTGCACGTTCAGCATCCAAAAAATGTCACAGAAATACACATGGGGCTTCTCAAGAGTTTTTCAAATTGTCATTCCCGCATATTCTGGTGTTGACAAAAAAACGCAATTTCCGTTTCACCCAAGAAAAAGGAAATTTAAATCTTTTTCCTGTGCCGACGAGTAAAAAAGGAACAAGCGTTTATTTTCCTATGCTTTGGGGTAGCGAACTTCAGCCGATGAAAAAGAACCCAGAAAATGATTAGTAAACACCTTAAGATTCACCATTCGGAAGTGACAACCGCATCAACTAGTTTTAAATGGGACTACGGCACTGCCTTTAGTGAAAAGGGCGTAATTAGTTTTTTTGGAAATTAGATGTTATGTTTATATTTGTGATTGTATGGGAGTTGAGGTTCCTTCTCCCAGTTCCCATTTTGAAAGGAGAATATTTTCTTGTTGCTGAGTTTAACACACACACACACACACACTGATGAAGTCTGGGATGACAGTATACAGTACCATCATCTGATTTCAAAAATATTTTTGACTCTGTCATATATTTCAATTCAAATTAGTTCAAGATTTTCAGTTTAATTCAAACATTTAAACAAAATACTGTAATACAGACCTTCCCTCTGCAATGAAAACCATTTGATGTCATCTGAATCAGTCATCAATTATAATTTTATTGATTTGGGTAACACCTGTCAGAAACAAAGATTGGGCATCCAAGTGAAACAGACAGAAATGTAGCATCACCTTCAGCTGAAATTTTTGAGCTGATCAACATCTTCTCATTTACTCATCCAATTCCTGAAATTTTAAATTAAAAATTTTGAACAAATTTTCACCTTTCATGTTTTTGTGTCTTGATCTCTTGAATAAATACTGCGTATCACACGGTGACATCTAGCGACATTTATATGCAGCGGGTAAACTACAGGAAAACCGTCGAGGATTTGAACTTTTAGGAGTCTATGTAGATGTCGCTTTGAGTAGGATGTGGTACTCGTTCGGTTCGGATGCAATTCGCGCAGATTTCTCCCAGATGGCGCTCTCCCAGCAAATGGCGATAATAAAGCCTTGTATAATAGTGCAGTGTTAATAAAGCCTTGTATATTAGTGCAGTGTACACAAATAATAACCGAATTTCTTCTTTTAGTCCGTAACGGGATGAAAAAGTGAAATACAGAACTGTGGTAGAATAGCAAATCTAATCAGCTCCTGGGCGAGTTTTGCTCTGCAAAATTTTATCAATGTAAAATCCTGAATTAAAATTTCGGAAAATATTCAATCTGGATCAGACACGCACAAGCTGTCTTTGAAAAATCTTCTATGCCCCCTGTTTTGAGGAAGTCTTTTTTTTTAATTGTAAACATTAAATTGAAGTGTGATTGGGTTACAGATCCTTGCGTGTAGTTGTATGTCTACTCCGTAAAAAAAAAACCTAAATTTAATTTTTTGATTCATCCTTACAGCCTGCTTAGCAACAGCAACAATGATATCAGCATTGAGAGAATCGTGTTACAATGAAACAAATGCCGGTTGACACGTGCAGGGTTCGCGGGTCTTGTTTCGCAGAACGTGTTGCTCGGAAATGCGACCATTTATTTCTTGTTTCATTCATTGGTGGGACAAACAAAGCAACGTTTCCTTACATGGAACTTGAGTAGCTTCAAATCGTGTTTTTCTCGCTTGCGTTGGGTATAGGATATTCGGTTTGATTATTTCTCGCAACTATTTTTCTGTTTTTTTTTCTGGGAGTTTTAGAAGAATTTTCACGTATTTTCACATTTTTTGATGATTTTTGAATGTTATGCACGTAAAAAAATATTATTTTGTCGTCGTTTGCGGAAACTAGAGATGTTTTCATTATTACTTCAATAGACGCAATTTTGAACCCCGAGAACGATTTTTATTTATTTTTTCTTGTCTGCGGTATCAATGCGGTATTTATTTTGTATAGTATACGCTGGTACAGGGATGTTGAAGTTGTGTGAAATAAAGAAACGCTTGATGGTCGGTTTTTGTCAGAGACTTCATATTTCTCTTTAATTGATCCACAACGTAAGGAATGTGCAATTTAGTCGGAATAGAGCTTTTCAATCTCCGGCCTTTGAAGTTTGAACCAATGCCAACCTTCTTCTTTGGTCAAGTTAATTGCTCCTTGACCAGTGTACAAATTTCTGGCCAATGGGTCCAATGTATTTGTCACCAGGTCCATTCTTGCACATGGCTCTCTCATTGCCACCTGCCAAAATGTCAGAGAGAGAGGATTTTAACTTTGAAAAAGAGCCATTTTAAGTTACAGAAAGTTATTTATGTGCACTAACTATTGTGGAAATACTGTATTGTAAATTTTAGGGGATTATTATTATACTGTACTTATCTTTGGATGGGCCTGGAATGATTCTTTTTCATGCATGCAACAGCAAAATCTTTGTTGATTGGGAAACAAACCCCTTTATCTTATATTCAAATCACCTTTTGATAGCTGTGCAAAAATTAAGCTACTATAATTCCAGACCAAACATAACGCCTGAACTCATCTCACTTAATTTAATGCTGTGTTGTGTTCTGATGTACTGTACAGGTGAATCTTGATCATTCAAACCTCCCTAAGTCAAATACCCCCCTAAGTCAAATTTTTTTCAGATCCCCATCTGAATCTCCTTAGAAATAATGCATTAAAAACTTCCCTAAGTCAAAGGCTTTCCCCTTCAAACCACTGTAAGTCAAATTTTTTTGTAGCCTGTTGACTACCATTTTCTTTACACAATGAAGAAAAACAGTATACAGAAATAGATTTTTCCAAAAGGAAGTGAAAGACAAAATTGGGCAAATAAACCCCTGCCTACAATTTCAGCATCCTTTCAACTCATTTAAGAAAAATTTAAGCCCCAGAATACCACCATTTACAATTTTTGTAAAAAAAAATTACAAAATAGCTTTGTATTGTAGCTCAAACCTCTATAATTTAAAATCTCCCTACGTTGAATTTGTTGCTGGTCCCTTGAAATTTGACTTAGAGAGGTTCAACTGTAATACCTTACCTAGTCTAATCTAACCTAAGTACCTAACCATTTATAAACTTATGGTTAAGGAAATGTAACAGGTAAACCACTCTGACTTGATTTTACTGTGTGAGTCTTCAAATACCCTAACTAACGTAACAAAATTTAATTTTAAGTCACTCATCCCCTCAAGTAACCAGACAAAAAACCTAAACTATAATTTCATTCCTAACTTGAACTAACCTAACCTAACACATGAAAAAACCAAGTCTACACCTAAGCCAAGTGAATACCTATTTACAACTCCAAAAACTTAAATCCACTTACACTAACATTACAAGTAGCCTACCCAAACCTGACATTGCCAAATAATGGAAAAAGGACTGCAGTTCTTTGCGTTTGCTGGCTCATGGTTAAATCTGAGATGCATAGTGTACCGTACTATTGCCACCATCTTCCAAAACAGAAAAAGGTACTTGAGTTTTACTTGAAAGCTTGGAAAATGAAAAAGAGGCATGCTTCCAAAACAATTTCAGTATACCTCAATCGCGTGTTTCACAAGTTGTTTTCCCAGACCCTTTCCTCTTTCCTCTGGAACAATGTAAAGATTTTCCAGCCAAGATGCTGGCCCTTGCCAGGTTGAAAACTGTTGGTATAAGAGTGGGTTTTTTTTTCATTCACAGAATACAATCAGAAACTTCATATTACTGTATTATCCATTTTTCAACAAAGAGCCAGAAAATGGCGGTACAAAACGTGTACTGTAATCGAAATATCGCCTGAATTTTAGTTCATGAGGTTTCTTTATTCAGAAAATCAGGCATGTTGACCAACCGAATCTGACCGAATCGAAAAATTCTCCAATGCTGATGAATTTGTTTTCTTAAAACTATTTTTCGTTACTGTGTTGATTTCAGTACCGTACTTTTTTTTTGAGTGCGCAAAACGGACTAAACATGTATTCTTTAAATATATCGGCATGAACCCGAATTGAACATTAATCAACCAAGTAATGCTGAAATTACTTAAAAATCTTGCGTTCATTGAATCGAAGTGCTCTATTCTAGTCTACCATGAGCGATAAAAGAAAAAAATTCACTCACATTTGGAAAAGCCATGGCGTAGCCAATTGCTGTCTGTCCCCGTTCAGCAATGCTTATCTGGATAGTTGTTAGGAAATCGTCTGCTTCGGAAAACGCGAATTTTTCTAGATCTGCGTCGAAAATTCGTGTTATGTTTAGCATTTTTAAAATGTCAAAAAAAAATATGCCAACGGGTTTCGCAGAAGTCTTGCAAATCATGCAGAAGTTGTCTCTTCAATTTATTTTTAGTGTTTGCAAAAAATTATTTGTTCGATTTGCCTTGAAAAACTCATATTTTAAAGGTTTTTTTATGAATCGGAAATCGCGAAAATGGGCAAGAGTTTTATCTATATAAATTCCGGGGGACTTAGAGTTGTTGTGCCAATTAAAAACGGGAAATTTTTAGCTGAAATCTAGTGGTTACTAATTTTTTTTTTTACTTCTAGTTTTAATGCAGCAGGGTTTTTTTCTTTTACTTGCCGGACAATTTTACATATCATTGGCAAATTAATTTTTAAACCAACCTTCAATCGGGAATAGATCTTCCTTGACGTTCAGAAAATCCATGAAATCCTGAAAGCAAGTCCCCATGTTTTATATAAGTTCAAAAGTAAATAATTTATGTCTGAATACGTTACCTGTATCAGTTTCAGAAGTACTGAACAGTCCTTTTTGGTAGCACTTCGAACGGACACTTCTGGGTCAGCTTTTAGATTCTCCACGCTTGAAGATGAAATGTTTCAAAAATCAAGCACCAAAATTAAGCGAGTTTAACCAATTTTTTTTTACTCAGCGTTCACTAAAGTTTCCATTGCCGGTCTGGTGAACCTGTAGATATCCAGGGTCATATCCGCAGTGTAATCGAGAGCACCCAGCTTCTTGTAAAAATTGATAGCTGGCTCATTCCAGTTGAGGACAGAGAAGAAAAGCTTTTTCGCATTATTTTCAATTGCATCCTGCGAAAGATTAAAATTTTTTTGCACGACGCATAAAAACATGGTCAGAATGAATCAAACCTTTGCTATTTCTTTGAAAATTTTCAGTCCGACTCCAGTTCTTCTTGAGGATGGTTGCACGTAGAGATCCTCAATATAATAGGAATGACCCATGAAACTCCACTGAAATTTGTGAAATTGTATTTAATTCGTAATTTGTTTTTTCAGTTGACCGATTGAATAATGTATGACTCACAGCTGGATAATATAGTGTGAACCCAATCAAGTCTCCTGCAGAATTTTCAGCCACCAGGCAGGAATATCTGCACTTCTTTTCTCCAGGGAACAAATGGGTTTGCAAATCTGCTCCAAGTGGAATTGGCTTTTAATTAAAATCTGAAGCTTTTGGAAGTAAAAGTAATCTCTCAAATTACCAGCCTTTTTTATCCAATTTATGTGTATGCATCAGCTGAATTCAATTTTTCACATTTTATCAATTTTATATAAATTGTATATGCACTCTGATGCATTATTTTTTTTAAACTTCCAATGACACAATCAGGATATTTATATATACCACCCTAGTAACATGCAAAAATGCAGGGCTCAAAAGTGTATCCAAAATGTAAAACAAATTCATGTTGCACAGACAATTTTTGCCATACAGTAGTTATTTGATAGAGGAAAAAATGCTCTCATGAATGAGTTTTCTAAGAATCTCCTGATGGAATAACTGATCGATATAACATAACAGTAAGTAGAACTTAATTTTCTTTACTCTGTCTGTTTGTATTCAGATTCAGACTAAACTCCAGAACTTTTTCTAGGACTGGAATATGCCAATTAACAAGAAAAATAGGGGATTTTTCTGATGGAAAATATTTGAATCAGCTTTTCTCGGATCATGTAACACATGCTTTACGTGATAAAAACAAATGCAGGGTCTCCAAGAGTAAAATAGACATCACCTTCTGCTGAGATTTTGGGACCATTTGGCATTTTCTCATAATCAGCCAATTCCTGCAAATTATATTCAAAAATGTTGCAGGTTTCATTTGTCCAAGATTCCCCTTTTAAACACAGTACTCACTTGAATCAGTCCTCTGATGCATTTCGAGTCTTCAGGAACTGCCCGTCGCACAGTGACTTCTAGTGTCATTTTTTATACAAGGGGCGAACCGCTCGAAAACCGGCGAGAGTTTAAACTTGTGAGAGCCTGTGTAGATGTCGCTTGGAGCAGGAGGTGTTTTGTTAATGTAGAACTCGTCGCGGGCGCGTTTTTTCGGTGGAACGAAATTCACACGGTTTGTTCACAGGTGTCACTCTCCAAATCAATGCAAATTTAATTGTATCTTCTCCATTTTTGAGGAGGTTTATTCACAATTTAAAAAAATATATATATATATATATAACCTTCATTGTAGTCCACGGTTCGCGGAAGAAGTGAAGTAATGGAATGAACAGCACTCGGAGCACTGATGAGAGGCGCGGCTGGAGTCGCACTCTTTTTCCTTCCTCGTATCGTGGCTTGTGGGAACCTTGAACGTCTGTCGGGAGTTTAATCGCAGACATTCATCAAAGCACCTGGCGCCGGGTTTGACAGCAGCCACCAGTGGGGTTTCCACCAAGAACAAACCTGATAACCTGTGTGATTGGGTTACTGACCCTCCGGTCATCCAGAGACCCCGAGATGCGGACGTAATTTGGTGTTGGGACATTGTCCCTATGTCGAAACGTCCGCATTCATGTCGGATATAGTTTTCCTTTAGATTTCAATGGTAAATTCATTTGATTGGTTCTCACGTTCATCAAAAATTTTAAATGCCGTAAATCTCCCAAAAATCAAATGAAATGTGTTTCTCAACTAAACGATGCAGAATATAACTGTGTTGAAAAAAACCACACAGAATCTGATCTTCTAGCATCGAAAAGACCCCAAAAACAAAGAAAAAGTACAAATCTTGATATCCTGTGCACAGATGATGAAGAATTCTAAAAAATAATACACTGTAATCACAACATTAACCTTTTTGATTATAAATTGCGAACAAAATTCAATTTTGACTTTTGTGAATATAGATGGCTCAATTTTTCAAGAGATATAGAAATTATGAAAAATAAAAATTTTACCAGAAATGTTGGAAAAGTGTTTGTAGGTTGAGATTTTGTCTGGATGTTGGGTCTGATTCTTCAACATTTCAAGCGTCCCCAAGTTGAATCATATGTATGTCAGGGTGTCTCTATTTTGGGGTCATACTGTATGATCCACAACTTTCCAGAAAGCCTTCATTTCCATCACAATGCACAACTCTCCACGATTTAACTGTTCATCCATGCATGGCTTTGAAATTGAGGCAATAATCATTTATGATTTCTTCCAAGGTCTCGGTGGAAGTACGGTACTTGCCTCAGAAAATTGATGCAAACTCTCTCTATTCATTTCAAAACTCTGTGAGGGTCTACAAATGGTATTTTATTGGGTCAGAAGTGGAAATAAGAACTTGAATTGGGCACAGCGTCTAATCATGAATCAGCATGTGGGAAAGATAAATAAACAAGGTGAACTACTGTATTTGATTTTCATAAAGTGTCTGCTACAGTATATTTATGAAATTTTATTCTCAAGTAAGACACCTACCCCATTTTTAGTGCCCCTAAAAGTGAAATATTAAAAAAATATGAACATCCAAATTTGAATTCAGTTACAAATTGATCCTGAATTCAACTGATTTTCAATTATTAACATTACAATGAGTCTTTCTGCTAAATTTGGACCAAAATTCCACATTGGAGTCAAATGCTGTGTAAGTCACACTTGAACTTCTATAATTTGTTAAAAAGATGTGTACACATTTTCCCTTCAAAATTTCAAGAAAAGGGTACACGTGTTTAAATAAATATGGTAGAGCTCTGATGAATGCCAAATACTGTAGCAATGGCTTTTATTTGAACTTGGCTTTAAATTGTGCTTTAATCTTGTTTCAGTAATTGCCTTGTGCTGCAATTCTTTTCACTGACATTTTGTTTTTGTTATCAGAGAAGGGAAAAAAGTTTATGTATTTACATCAGTTGTGCAATTGTAATTTGTTGGGATGCATTTTCTGATCTTTTAATATCCATGTACAGTTTATTTCTCTATTTTCCATTCTGATGTGATGGAATATGTTCAGATGAATGTGTGATGGGGTTTGAATGTAGGAACATTGCTTGAACCTTGCGAATGCTCATGAGCAGAAAATGAAGTTTCCTGTTTAATTCAATTCAAGAGCAACACTAGGCCTCATTTCCCAATTAAATAAACCATTTAAGCCTGAAAAATTTAATTTTTCTTCAACTTAAAGCAAAAAGATTTATATATATACAGTATATATATATATATGTACCGTATATACTGCATATATATCTTTTTTTTATTGGAGAAAAGGTTTTATCTCGCACAATAAACTTCGGGGACCCATACAACAACAGATTTGTTATGCTGTGCAGTAGTGAGACTCTCGAACATTTTTTGACAAGAAATAATCCTTCAAACCTGAACTTTTTGTACAAAGCAACATACTTGAACAAAATTAAGTTGTCCAGAATAAATCCCATCAGAAGTCCAGTGACAGCGCGTATCCATAAAAATATTTTTTTTTATTCCAAGAGGTGTAAGGAAAACTGCAGAAAATCAAGAAACAATCATTTAGTTGTCCTGAGTAGTGAAATTTCCGCATAGCGAGATTTATTTAGCAATATGTACATGGAGTTCTGGCCGGGAACTTCAACAAATTGTGTTCTAATATAAAGTTCGTCATAATGGTACAGGTATTCGTAAAAAAGCCCGTTGAACTGTAATACAGCATAAAGAAAATTTGGGATCAAACTTGACGCAGTGATTTGCGGGATAATCGATAATATGCAAGAACTCTCATCAATTCAACGACGTAAAAATACTCCAAAAAATAAGATGATGAACATTTTGGAATAAATAATTCAACCGAAAACCCTTCTCGACGGTTAGAGATATAATATTTCAGGAAAATACTCGTACGTACTGTATACGCATATTCATTGGTAAGTGCAGGATTCTTTTTAATACGGTACTGTCTTATTGATCAATCTGTGAGTTTCAATTTAAATTTACATGTGAGATTATGTTCTACCCGTAGTTGTGGAAGACTAAATACAGATTTCACTGGTGGAAAGTATATCCAAAAAAGATTCATCGTCTCACCAACAATTTACAGTATATAGACGAACAATCAATATGATGATGCGGGGAGTCTGATAACGGACTATGAGGGACTGAAGATAAAAAATAACGGTGCCGTACATCTCAACAAAATAAAATGTGTTCGACGGCGGTCACGTTCGGCGAGAGGAAGCAACACGAATGGAGGCATGATAATACAATAAATTACGATAATTTGATTCTCATCTTTCCCCCTGACAAATTTGATTCATGAATATTCGGGTGAAATAAAGATCCTTAAACTAGGAATTCGGCCATGATATTGAATTCCTACATCTTCAGCATTTTCAAGCTTCAATTATCCAGATTTTCATTATCTGCGAAGAGGGGCCAGTAAACTGAATACAAAATGTAAGCACAACAGCAGAAACAAATCTGCGAATGTTTACCCATCAGGAAAGAGCGTGGTTGATGTTTCAAGGACTCGAATCTGCAAGCATGCAGATGACACAGTCCGTTCAGTCAGTCAATATAGGTTTACACATCACACACAGGGTTAAGTTCCATCACCGAATTACTCATGTGGCATATGCAAACACTTCACGAGTTAGGTCATCCGCAAAAATATACTGCAAACTGTTCAATACGTTGGAACAATACGGTATCGTATAGGCTAACCATTTTACGTCGACAGTTTCAATTGAATCAATACAGGCCAAATTTAACGCCATTGTGCAATGGTCATTTAAGAGCTACGATTGAAACTAAAACAGTTTCAAAAGACAACTGAGACTGCTTTTCCAAGGATACAGTAATGACGAACACGTCGGTTGATCGCGGAGAATTGACAAAAATCATAGGGGATTTCAATGTCACGCGAAAGTTCGATCATCAACACCTCATCAGACATATAACTGGCCTAATACTATTTATCGACTGCATCGTTTTCCAACGACGACCAATTTTTCTGACGACGTGGAAGAAGTGTCGCGTAGGACAGATAGAGAGAACGATGACAGATTAATTTCGAATGCGAATCGTTCGACATATTTCTAATTCACGTCCAACAGCGCGAACTGTCATTTTTGGAACGATACATTTGATGGCAGTCCAGCAAATATTCCTAGCTTTGCCTTTCAGGTGACGAAGAGGTGGATTCCTAAGAATTTTTCTCGATAGATTCATGTCAGCCACGCTGATGGTACAACGTTCCGATACGTCTCCCGAAAACGAACGTGACTTTCTATAAGAAACGTACATGAAGAGCTGACATCCTGCTATCATCGAAAGTGATGCTGAAAAAGCGTAAAATAAAGACCACTTCAACGTTTTCAACCTATTAAATATGGGATTTTTCTTTTTATTTACTGTACAGTACTACTTCATCCTCAGATCACCGATGTAACAATAAGGCACACGAGTACACGACAAGACGATTCCACACGTGAGCATTTTTCAAAGCTCCAGTTTGCCTTTCCAGCATTCATAGTTCTTTTAAAAATACAAAAAAGTCTTTCGAAATGGCCATAGCAAGCATGAGATGGCCTATGAAATATAAGATTGCTGCTTGCAAGAAATTCAAGCGACTTTCGATGTTGAATTCAGCGTTTCAGCATTCGCAGTTTACGTAGTTTTTCTCACTGAAAAAAAAAAAAAAACTCCGGGGTCCTCCGCATGCTTACAAAAAGGAAAGAAAAAAAAGATGGAGATGCTTCTCGAATCGATTTTAGACGTGTGAGCATCTTTTATCAGCATTCGGAAAACCAGTCAACTGATGGAATCGAAGTTCGAAATAGCCGAGACTGGGGGACACTTTTGAAGTAAACCGCCCACACACGACGCCGTATCAGAACTTCACGAGACAGCTCTGTAAGGTCCAGGTACATCGTGACACGTGCAGCGACCATCCCATGCAACAAAAACGGGCCATATTATTCTTCGTGACTGTCATCCAGCATAGCCTCAATGAATGCTTTGCGACAGAATCCGTGATTAATCAGATGACTAGAAAATATTTAACGGAAGTTGCTGAAAAATGAACGACGGATACCGATACAGTATTTTTTCTCTTTAATGGAGCCACGAATAACTGAAGCATTCTACTAGACTAACTAGAGCATTCAAGAGGCAGTATCTTGCTTCCCTATAGAACGAATCTCATATTCTTCGAGTTTTGATAGACAGTGCTTTCGATTGAAATCGCCCAAATTTCGAAGAACGCGGCAGCCTGTATTCATCACAATTATTTCCATTTGAGCCGCTTCATTTCCATTTTGATTATCAGGACAAACACTTCTCGAAAATTTTGAGAACGTTCAGTATCGTCAATTTTTATTCTGTAAATAATCGGTTCGTTGGATATCATTGTTCATATCGGATACCTCCATCCGATCATCCATGATTCCTGCTGAAATTGAAACATGCTTTTCTCGCAAAAATAGGTTCGACATCAGTGTATTGTATTATACTCTTGTACATTCGATGGCGTCTTAGATTCGAAGGTGAAGTTCGCGCTCGTTTCTGACCGCGCTCGTTTCTGACCAACACAATCCTTCAATGAAAACAATGTGCACAGTTAAATTAAATTACATTGCAAAGCAATTTTCAATTAGCGAACACAATACAGTAGTTGGAATCTTGACTTCAACTGGAACTGTTCGCGAAGACTGAGTATAGGCACTGAAAATGAGGAAAGCTGAAGCACCTGATTTCGAAGAAATTGAATTTGATTATAGCGCCATAAATTTTGAGGATAAATTATTTTCTTTTTTAAATTCAGGTGCGGCATGTAATTAAATGAAAGCACTTCAGATCCGAATGAATATCGCACTTGAGCATTCAGGCAAATCCACTCAATCTTTTAACCGAATAATCGGAGTTCTACAACATATGTCGAGTAACTCGATCAGCCTTGATGCAGAAGGGAACAACTGGGTCAGATTTTCAACCGAGTACTGCATATAATCCTAAATGCACCAAACCAGGAACGAAAAATATTCCGAAGACTGCTTAAAATTCTTCCAATGATGAGGAGATGAAGAATCCGAACACATTCGCTGACATAAATCTTTCGTAATCTCAACCCTCTATGAATGCATGACAGGAATAAACTGGCCAAGTTTTGTATACAATGAAAACTCCTTAGACCCCCCCCCCCCCCCCCTTCCCCATAAGCCGCCACCCTCGGAAACCGCCAATTTATTTTCAATTACTGTACCTATCTTCCCTAATGATGATGGCATTAGAAACCCCGTTGAAACACCGCCAAAATTATTGATAACTCAAAAATGCTCCTGTCGATCAATTTTATTTCAATTACCCGCCAACAAGATTCAAGTTTCTATGAAAGGTCCCTCGAAGAAAAATATTCCGAACATAAAGATGACATACCGTAATTTACTTTTTTGGGTCTATTCTATAAAATAGACTCATATAGAAAAATGAGAATTTCATTTCCTATCATACAGTGCTTGATTTTCATACTACAGTACTAAATTTTAGATTTTTTTTTTATAAAACGCCAACCCCGTTCAACCGTCACACAAGCAAATTGTGGTGGCTAATCGAGGTTCGACTGTACAGTATACTGTATTTTATTATCGATTGTGATGAGCATGAAGACAGGAAATAATGTTAAAAAAAAAATCAAGAGAAACGTGAACGCGGAAAGAGGTGCGAGTTCATTCCACCATTGCACGTCTGGTGGTACTGTAATCGGATTACAAATCAAGCGTCCGAAGGTTACAATGATTTGTTGGCTCTGCAGACGCAGACACGCGCCAGGCACATCTCCGGTAAATTCAGGGAAAGGTTGAACATGGAACAAGGCGATGGAACGTTGAGCACGCGGGATTATTACGGTTCAAATGGCACCAACCGACCCACTTTATTGCATCACAAGGCCCCACGGACAGATTTATAAACGCTGAACTCGTTTCTTTGCTGGCATCCCCCGCCTGATCAATGCTGCAAGATCATTATCCCCGAGGTTCAACGGGGTTCTGCGCAACTCTATCTTCCTTAACTTCAAACCTTCATGGTCCACCAGTTAATCCCAGCACCAATGTCTCGGAAGAGAGTGTACAGTAGTCTTATTCGATCACGTTGAACTTCTAAGCCACACCGGGAAAACTCCCAATTCAGAGAGCCCCATCCATCCGTGTTCAACAACGTGAAAACAAAGTTTTACATGTCAGCACATTCGCCAGAAACACTAAGACTGGTGAAACCCCTCGAAATTTGTTTCCTTCAGACTAGAAGCCTGAGCATAAATTTGTGACTCAGCAAGGGCCACATTGCGTAAACCTGGTACAGTATGAATACCAGGCTTTTCAACCGATGGTCTGTATACAACCGGTGATACCTGGTCAAATTATACACCCAGAACTGCCAGCAGTTCTGGCAATTCTGGTGCGCTAATACCTTTACAGTACTGCTCTGTCGTGATACAATCCATAATTTTGTTGGAACACCCGGCGTCTATGAAGTCTACGCGCAGGAAGGGAAACTTATTAATAAAAAGAAAATACTTATCTGCGGGAAATAATACATTCGATCTTCTGGCCCTCACATGCTGGCAGCTATTGACTAAGTGGTCAGCAACAGAAATATATTTTTTAAACCAGCAGAAGGACAAGTATTGTAAAAACGGATGGATTTTTCAGCAAAAGGTTGAAATTTCTAGATATACCACAGCAAAGTACTGCACACACATATAAATGGCGCACAAAAAGGGAATTACTAGAATATGAAAAGGAACAACTTATTTTCGAATAAAAAATAAATACAGGCATACTGTGAACAAACCCAACATCATTACAATTGATTTAAAAAATGGTATGTATTCTTAAGAAAGATTTTAAACGGTTGACACAAGCACAAAAAGTACGTACTGTCGTCCGAAAGTTGCGAAAAATACAGGTAAAATGAATTTAGGCGAGCGTAAATATTTATTTGCGTCCCTGAATGAGAGGTCGCACGCCCAGAAACGTTGACCCAGGAAATACAAAGAGATGGCTTCGTTTCGGTTTCTCTCATGAACTGCATTTTCTCTCGATTACTCATATTCGCGGATTTCTTACTTTTCTGCCGGAGACATTTGGCAACAAGCCATGATTTTCTGGCCTCCGGAGTTATGTCGCAGATCTACCCGCGATAAAGCAAGTGTCGCTACGAAAAGGTTTGCAAGCGGAAATTTCAAATCGCAAGAAATGTGGCAGCAGGATTCACAAAATTACCTTTTAGAACCAATACGTCTCATATACAGCTCGGCAGCGACATCACAAGACGTCATAAACAACCCGAAAAATATTTACCTTTCTCAGAGATAGCGTGTTTGCGTTCGAAGTACTCCTCAGAAGCTTTCAAGATTCATCTTTGTCAGGAATACATAATATACCTTCAAGTACTACAAATGAGGGAACAAAAGAGAGAAAAATTTGAAACGGCTCCAACAAATTGGCCGTAGACACATGGGCACCAGGACCAAAACAACCGAATCCGCATCTGAACCCGAAGTGTTGCTTTACGACCACACGATCAGAACAAAAGAAAAATTACAGAAACGTCCTTTGGATTCGAAGACCTACTAAACTTGCTTCCTCGCGTCTTACTTCAAGGGGAAGTTAAATATGGATGGCTGAAACCGTGTTCTCTCGAAGTCACTCAATAAAGCTCAAGCTTTATTCCGTCAAACGAACATATGGCAGTCAATATTAAATATCGACTAAATTGACCAGAAACTGGGACCAGAGAGAAGAATTTTTCCGGATTTCGCTCCGAATTTTATAAACGGAGGAAATATCTGGAACTTGCTGCGGAAAAGTCCCAAAACTGTTCTGATGAACAACCCAGAGACCGAAGCTATACTTCACATTACAGAACATCAACTTGAGAAAAAGCTACAATCGAATCTTTTCAAAGTCGAACTTCAAGAGATGAAAAAAATCGAGTTATGGAGGTCCAGTTGGGGAAACGGGAATTTTTGTTGAGGTGAAGAGAAAAGAATTGCAGGAAATTGCGATTGGTCATATTCTGGGTCTTAAATTGCTTCTTAAATGAGTTGACAGGAAGATGAAGTTCAAGGCAAGGGTCCATTGCCCAATTGGTCTTCTAATTCCTTCCAAAAACAAATCAGGTTACTGTTTATTGCTTTTCTCTTTCCCGTGTCAATAAAATACTGTAATAGGCAAAAATTTCGAAAATTCGAGTTATATGGAGGTATGAGGGTGAAAGCCTTCGAGTTAGAGAGGTATGCATTGTTTCTAAGGGAATTCAGACACTAACTTAAAAAAAAAATCGACATAGGGAGGCATTTGACTTTGAGTTCTCAAGCCTTAACTGTATAATCACTGGCCTGAAGTTTCGAGAAACAAAACGCTTTATGAAACTATTCATGAAAATAATCGAAAATCCTTGATGACACATTACGAGTACGGTAGACAGATCCAAATACTGTAGTTTACGAATTTTGAAAATATTGAAAGACAAGGGCAATTTCTCGCACAAACTTCAAAGAAATTTGAGGGGTACATTTCTTCTTGAAAAATTTATTTAAATTCAACTAAGCGACAAATGAATTCAAGGATTTCACAACACACGATGCACATTTTATAACGACAAGAGCATATCTTATTTATGAGGAATTTATCCACTTTCGCGATGCCTATGGATGCGAACTTTTGGAGAGAGAAAAAAAAACGCGTCACCAGAGCGGTCTTCTATTACCTAGAAGAAGCCAGTGTGACTGCCAGGATAAAATGAACCTTCTGCGATCCTTTTAATACATTTCTAAAGGAAAAGCCATGTTTCGAACAGAACAGAGAATCGCGATAAATTTAAAATTCCATCGAGAGATTTGTTTCGACGCGACAAAAGGAGAGGTTTTGAACGACGGCATATTTTCATGAAACATTTTTTGGTGATGGAATGGTACAAAACGTTCTACTAACCTTGAAACAAGTACGATTAGGATTTTGGTCTTTCTTCAATGACCGCGTGGACCGGAAGCGGTAACGCCCTCGGAAGTCTTGTAAGTCAGGATGAGACAGTATGCTTTTAACTTGATCCTTAATTCCAGCTTTTAGCTGATGGGTGAACCCCTTGAGAACAGCCCTCGTGCCTCCCTCAACGAACTCTCCGAATAGGCCCTTGACATTCAGACCGGCTCGATGGGAATGCAGCCCAGTCTGGCCAGGTTGCCCACCACCTCCACCAACGAGTGATGCAATATCGTCGAGTACTGCCCCTCCATATCCTGGATTAGGAGCCCCTCCAAAACCAGGGACACCCGGGTATCCACCACCGCCTTGTCCGGGGACACCGGGATAGCCGCCACCGCCTTGACCGGGAAAACCCGGATAGCCGCCACCGCCTTGACCGGGAACAACGTAGTTCCCTTGCGGATATCCTTGATTACCGCCGCCACTGCCGCCGCCACTAAGTAGACTCCCAGCAAGACCGCCGAGCACATTTCCCAATAAATCACTGAAAATAATATTTATTTCAAGTGAGGTCCACAAAAAGCTCTATAAAAATTATTCTTCAGGGAAATCTGAGGAACGAGAAAAAGGCGATAGAAACGATTTTTCAAATGATCGGTAGCAAAATCTGTCGAATTTATACGACCAAACGCAGAGAATTTTAATTTTAATAAAATATTTTTCATTGAAAACATCAGGGTTCGTGATTTATTTTAATGTGGAGTGCGTGTTTTTAAGACTGGCGTCATAAATTCAACAGAGGACGTCTAGAAAATGTTCCCTTCAGCGACAGTATACCTAATATGTACCCAGTGATGAAACGCGCCTACGTTTCCAGTCAAATGTGAGGATGGGGAAGGAAGTTACACATTTGAAAATAAATCCAAATTGATTGACACTCACTTTGACCCTCCACCGCCAGATCCTTGCTGTTGACCTCCCCCACCGCCCAACGCTTGATTAAGAAAACTTGAGAACATGGCCGGATAAGTTCAATCACACGTTAAATTAACAGCGTAGACTTGCGCGCACACAAACAACATATACCATACACCTGAAAACGCAAGATTCAAATGATCTCAACACTTCAAGAGAACTGAAAAAGAAAATCTAAGCGCGTTACAACGTTTAGCAAATTCAAGAGATATGGTGGAGCACGAGAAGACATTATATGCTTGCTAGCGAGCGCATTTAAAAATACTGTACTGTACAGTACATCGGACAGGTGTAGAAAAACATCCGTGCGCCACAGAGCTTTTTCGCATGGCACAGCGGGGACCGGAAACTGCACTGCAGTCAGATAAACTTTGCAGGAGATTCAACCGCGAACCGAACTGTGTCAAAAGCACTCAACTCCATATCGTATGAACCACACAGTATACGAAGTCCGAGAAACAATGCTGGTGACGCGGACAGGACGCAAACACGCTCTCGGCAATGGAATCAGGACAAGGTGCACGGGATGCGCTTCGCGAAGCGCGAACCGTACGAATGAGCGACTATAGCGAGGAATGATGAAACACGCGCGGCAGCGGGATGAAAATTTCTCAACACGCATCCGTTACCTCCCGCGTCTCATCTGATTCTCAGGAACGATCAACTGGAGCACAGAGGGTCGGAAACTTCACATGCCGATGATGAAGAGGTTGGGAATCAGTCGATCACATTTTCCGCTGGAAAACTGCCAAATGTCCATGAGGGACGGATTGAAATATTGTTTATACAGTAACTTGAAAATGAAGTTCTTCCGCAGGTACCCATCAATCCAATTTCATATGTGAGTCAGAATATCATCAAAATTGAAATGGATTACGAAGCTTTCGTTTGCTAGGGGTTTTTTCGATTTCAGCGCCGACTAATTCAACTTATTCCTGCTCAAAAATTGACAATTACGGCCAACGTCGATATTTAGCATGACCGACGAGCACATTTACAACAGCAGGAATAAGCTACTTTTGTCCATACAACACAATTGGCGGAGCTTGGAGATCATCCGTGCGCTGATTTTACAATTACTGTACTTAGAACCTTCAGCAGCACTTAGATATTGCTTGCAAATAGATAAAAAATAAGACAACCCATAACCTCAACTTCCTGTTACTCTCGATTTCAACAGAATTTTACGAACGATTTCTTTGGAAATCACGCCTACTCCGTATATCCAAAATTTGGACTTCAGATAACTATGGGAAGCACATAACTGACGAAACTTAGGAACAAATCCTGCTCGATGAGGACTTTATGATGAACATATACTGTATTACAGTATCGCTTGGATCCAACTGTTCAATCATGTAGAGCAGGTGGCTCATCAGAATGAAGCATGAACCACGGATAATCATCAGAGGAAAAAACCCAGCATCAAACACACAAAGATAGCCAATTTCAAGTTTTCACGAAGTGTTCTTGAAATTCTTCAGAACACGTACTTCGAAACATTAAAAAAATCTCCCTAAATAATTGATTGACACACACACATTTCTCGTCGAAGATGGATAACAAGCAGGAGCTAAAATGCAACTAAGATCTCCAGATTTTCTAATTGAATAATTTCGTGTGTCGCAAGAAGTCGACAGCAGTGCGAAACTTGATCATCGATTTCACTATCTGGAAGGATATCAATCATTAGACCAGAGTATGTGACGCGATCCAAGAGCCACCTCATTTACGTTCAAGGAGAAATTTAAATCAGAGACGGCACATTTGCCTCCCATTCCGGTTGAGCGAATCATTCATAGATGACGAAATACTCTTCGATAAATATCAGAGAATACTGATGCGCTCTCATGCTTCCCGGAAACCACAGTAAAACAGACTCGACGTTCATTCTGAAGCAACGGGAAGAAGAACACGCCGAAAATAACCTTGGCACGCACTGCGTGACCCAAGCAAGAGAAAAACTGAACTTGTGCGCAGGCCGTCAACCCTACCCAATCTGACAAGCTCCCCACCAGTGCCATGAAGTTCCACACCCAAATCCGTTCTGACAATTCTTCGTTTTTACCAGTCGTATAATGACTCGAATAGTAGCATCACAATCAAGGACATAAATTGCGTCAATAGTACGGTGTGAGGCCAAACACGCGGGTTTGGGCCACATATGGCGAATGAAGTAACTGCAACTCATTCAGCCAATCGAAATCCTGTTCAAATCAGCAGATCGGAATTATTCTCAAGTACTGTACTTTCTCCATGAATTCAGCGATTCATAAAAAAAGTCTGGTTACATTTTTTACCCTTAAATCCCTCAGCATTTTCCATTTACCTGATTGTGCTCAAACCCTATTTGTGAGTTGCATGTTTTTGCAAAACAAAAACTCCATTTTCAATGTTTTCTCTGGAGGAAGAGCTGCAATTCAACTCATACTTTTCTTTCTAAGTGCATTTTTTGTTATCCTTGCTCCATATTTTCCAGCACAAAAAAAAGCACATACTCCTAAACACTATGAAGAACTTACAACATAACGTTCAGTTCATCACAATTATATAATGGTTCAATGCATGGTACTCTCAATTGATTTTCTTTACAAAATGCACTGCAAATAAATGAATTATGCTTCATTTGTGTAAAATTTCCTGAAAATGAGAACAGTTGCAGCAGAAAGCTGTGTATTGAAAGCATGGGAGCAGGGAGTGTGCAACTTAGAGTTCACACTCTCTGACTGAGTGAAAACTGAAAATTCTGGAAGCTTCCAGAAATACCAACTTATTCTCTGGTATCTTGTATGTAAACTGGAAGCACCAAGGAAATAATTTCCAGGAGTTTCTTTATAAAGAAAATGCATCATAAAACTTGCTGAAAACAGGAACATTTCTTAATTTTGCTAGATATTTTTTAAGCTAAGGCAATCTTGTTGGGATGGTCTGCGGGCCAGTTTGAAGGCCTCCGCAGCTGTATCTTGGGCACCCCTGGCTTAGATGATTTTAACACGAGTTCCTCAAAATTATCTTGGATAGAGCTTCGGAGATACGCTGCGGCATTTTCTCCTGAATTTCTGCCACCTTGTTTTCTTCGTCAACGTAAATGTAAAACTATAAGTTCGATTCGATGGATACAGATGCAATGAATCGAATTTAATATCGCAATTAACCACTGAAGAAAATCAATCGAGGCCAGCGATTCTGGAATTGAAATGTACCTACATCATCCAGGAATTTCCTTGGTTGCATTCATTTTCTCAGGAATAACACATGGATTGAAGAGGTAAGAATAATTATAGATGTCACTCGAAAATGAAAAGAAAACCCCGGGGAAAAAGGGAAGCCTTAGGAAGAGAAGATAGCTAACAAATCGGTTACGGAAGCGCTCGGTTTCCATCCAGCAGCAAACTTTCTGGCCATGGATTATAACCACGACAGATCCAGTTGAGTCCGATCGAACATCCGATGATGTCGAACTCAAGCTGGAGCTCGCGGAACTCAGCCTTCGGACTGGCGAAGGCAACGGGGGTTTCCCAGCAAATTTTCACTCAAATTACACGCAATAAAATGTTCGTGTGTTCGTGTGCGAAATTGAATGAAAGCAGCATTAAATCACAGCGAAAAATACACAGGCACAAAATTTAGGATTTTTCCTAAGTTGGCAAGGGCCATATAATACGAACTAAGCCAGAGCTGCCCAACTCAGATATGGCCAAGACGGCCACATTAATACTTTTTTTTTTTGTGTCCAGGCCCTCCAGGGGCCACACCGCAGAGGTGGAGACAAGTATTTTCAGGCCGCAACGACAATAATTTTGAGGTTCCAAATTTGTCCCTTTAATTAAATAGTTTCAAATTCAATTCAGCGTCAGGCATTGAGTCGCAAACATAGTCTGTTGGTATTTTTGAAGGGTGGAGCAAAATCTAGAATTGTAAGATTCGTTTTCATTACATACTCGCTGTATTTTGAATAGTGGTGGCTGCCACCTTGAAAATTATAGGGGAGGGACTGCAGAATGGATGAAGAGTCTCTGCGGCCAGATCTGTATGATGGGCAGCACTGAACTAAACAAAGGAAACCTACCCGTTCAAGTGATATTCCCCCGCGCTCTTTATACAGTATCCATTAAACGGTGTCTACGACACTCGTACAAAGGATAGCTTTGAAAAAGGGTCACGAAGTATTATTATACTCCGACGGACGAAACTCCTGCGAAAAAGGAAGTTCTGACCCATGCGGAGATTTCGTGCAGGAACCTAAGATGAAAAAAAAAAAGTTTCGTGCGTAAGGTAAATTGGGTCACCCTCGGAACATCGTCCGCCCCTTTCCAGCGAATGAACGGAGGCAGACGAACATGGTTGGGAGAAGTCGATGTCGCGAGTGCTTCGGCACACTACACGTACATACGACTAAAAAACAGCCCCCACGGCACGACCACAACCTGACCTATTCAGTCAACAACCAGCCAAATTCATAAAATCAAAATATTCTTCATACAAATCACAGCTGAACTGTCACGGAGTGAATCCACCAAATAAATTAAGAAGAACAAGTTAACGCCATAAGAACTAGTCAGAAGACTAATGCATTCCATGGCAATCCGAATCAAAGGGTCTGCTTAATAGACGACTCCGAACAGTTGATCCGAATTTGATGGCATTGTATTTCTCTTACGGATGCTGAACGGTTCAGCGTTAGACAATTCTACAATGATCTTGTATACTTCTAGCTCGATTCTTCCATTAACATGTAGGAGAACGTGATCACCTCAAGGCGAAGGGATCACTGGCGAATCGTGATATCCTAAGTATTGATTCCGAAGTTTCGAAAGGCTGTAAAAAATGACTTGTTGAGGGTTTTGAGAGCGTTTGTGCTGACAGTAGATGTCTTTCGCGATTCACACGAGTAACTCACGCTGGTGGAATCATTCGATTGTAATTTTAGCATCATTTCGCTTTATTTTTCATTCGAGACATGGGGAAGCCTTTTCATTTTCCGCATAACAGCAAATTCAATAAAGTCGTAAGATCATGAGTTCCCAAGAAAGCTTTCTATCAGTTGGTCAAAGATTTGAATCACCGGTCTCGAGAGGTAAGCGCGTAAGCACATTCACACAAAAGCATCCGCGACACACAGTGCAACCTGTTGAAAAAGGAACACCAGCTTTTAGGCCAAAGCACACCAAGTCAAGGAGAAAATCATACCGCTACCAGGAAATACAACCAAAAGCAGCCATTCAAAACGTAGTTTACTGACCCCACCTCAACAGGCCAGAATATTCCACGAGCAAACCATTTACGAGCAGCGGAGATTTCAGAGGAAAACGGAGTGCTGAATGCCTGATTCGGAAGTGGCCGGACTGACAGTATCATCAAGAAATTTAATTTGTCTGAGATCCGCCGAAATACCCCGAACACCAATCCACAACAACGTAATTCAACAACCACACAAAAAGCCTTGACTGGAAATTACTTGGAAATACGTACTTCGAAATCTCCACTAAAACAAGACAACATGAATCCCAACACGCCCGGTCTTCAGCCCAAAAAAACTAAATAAATAACATTTCAGGACACCTAGCGCGCAGAAACGGCTGAGCATCGAATTAAAAGAATTGAGAAACCATACTTGAATTTACGCCATCAATGTCTGGATGGATACTCATCGACACATACAAAAACTAGGCCTGATCAGAGAATCGGGGATAAAAGTGAATAAAAACCCACATTTTACGCGCATTTCTCACTCAAAAGGTTGCCTAATCACGAACTTGATCAAAGAAATCAAAACAAAAAGAATGCAGCCACCAGACGCGAACAGAGAAAATGAAAACATCATCGTTTGGGAAGATTTTACTAGTACGCACAATACCTGACTGTCGAAAATAAAGATGATCCTTTCACAGAAAACGACTCCTGTCTGATGAATATTGAATATTGAACACTGAAAGTTCTTCCATGCTTTGATACCACTTCAAGGAAAATACTTCTGCCACATACAGCGACCAGCCTGAAGATGATTTTTGCATTATCTCCATTCGCTCATTTCAAGAAGTCCTAAAAGACGCCGATTTTCAGCTTGATGCCTCGTCATAGCCAAAATAAAAAAGAGCATACGCATCGGTTTTGCAAAAACCGTCTTGGCTTTCTCCGAAAAAAGAGCTGGAGAAAAGAAAACCATAGGAAAGAGCCTGGAGAAGAGTAATGTTGCAACAGAAAATCAAGCCTTTCTATGCTCATGTGAAAAGTCAGATGAGCATCCATACCGAGGGAAGTCGGCAATACATGAGGAGCAATTTTGCATATCACATCTTCAGATGATCACAAGGACTAGGAAATTCAGAACAGGATCTTTTCATGAAATATCAGTCTCTCGGCGGCGACAGCAGAACAGAAATAATGTTAAGGAATGATTTGCAGCAAGCTGAGAACGTGAATCACAGCATATCTCATCCTATGATGAGATTCCAGTTTGACGTCGTCATGAGAATGCCCGGTTTTCTGACGGTCAAGCTTTCAGAAGCAATATCGTACGAGAAGTGCAGTGCTTCTTCAATTTCTGCAAAATAATTGCTTATTATTGCGGTTTCGATAAATTACGGCTTCGCGGATCAATCACGTGAAAAAATTAACGAAGTATTTGAAACAGGTTCACATTCCCCCCCCCCCCCCTTTCGAGAGTAAACATTCAATGGAACAATTGCTTACTTCCAACTACGATAGAGGCGGACTTCGGAGCAGCTTTCATTCCCAGAATCACGACTCGTTCCAACCAAGTCTTGCTTTCAAATCCACCGCTTGGGTTAGCGTTCCTGAAATATATTAAGAACTCCTCAGGGTCGGATCATCAGGGTGAACAGTTGAGAATGTACCTTCCGTTTAGGACGCCGTTCTGATACGAGAATTCGATCAATGCGTACTTGCCATTGCGATACTCATAACCATCCCCTTCATCCATGTACAAAGTACCGTTCGCGCGCATGCCCTAGGCGAGAACTCGCAATTAAAATTATGACGAACATAGACCAGACCGACATTACAATACAAACCTTGTCCAACGCAACGAACAACGTGATGGGATCGTTCAACATGAGCGACGTAGCCCTTCTCGCACGCATCTTTCTCGGAACGATAGTTCCACCGCGTTGATACACAGGGATCTGAACAGTGCGAAATTCATGGCAATGAAGGTGAACACAAAATGAAAAACTAAATAAAACCTTACCGATGCCATAGTTACTCCGAGAAGTTCGAATCCCGGCTTCGCAAATTTCTTGAATGTGTCGATGTCGTACCAAACTTCAGCGTCCGTCCCCGGAAAATAAATATCTATAGTGGACGCTCGAGAATCTAGGACTGGTGCAATCAGCAAAGCGGAACCTGCAGAACATGGATTGGCGAAAATCATAAAAATATGTAACTAATAGCATACGGTCGTTGAGTGAAGATGTTAAGAACACGCATCGCTCGGCATTCTAACGGAATGGATGCCCACTTCTTTATTCAAGCGTATACAGCAAACGTTCTTCGTTGCAATTACAGCATTAAAAAAACGAGGTTTCAAGTTTTAAAGGGTAATAATAATTCAATCGGATTTTATCACGAAAAGCCAGGGCACATCGGAATAGAATGGGCATCTCACCGAGCATGAACTGATCATCCATCTTCAAAGTATTTCCATCTGCAGTGAACTCCATCCACAGAGGACGCATCGGAGGCACGCCAGTGTGCTCATACTCCGCGAACAAAGTGTACCAGTAAGGCATGAATGTATAACGCTGCATCACAGCTTTCTTCAAGAGACCTCTTGTTTCATCGCCATACAAGTATGGCTCACGACGAGCAGTTTCGATGTGAGAATGCACACGGAAGAATGGTTGAAATGCACCGGCCTGGAAACAAATGACAGAGCTCATTAAAGCATCATGATGGAACTTACGTTCACTCTGAAAAAGTACGCACCTGATACCATCTTATCAACAATTCTTCGTCGGGGTTTTGAAAGAAGCCTCCAACATCAGCACCACAAAATCCAATTCCGGAGATACTCAATGATAAACACATGGGGATCGTAAGCTGGAACACACGTAAGCAGACGACAGATTTCATGTTTCACGTAAAATATACAAACAACGGTACCCATGAAAGTACGATACTCAACATAAGTGAGACTAGAAGACTCGTGCAGGATCACAAGAAATTTAGGGAATGAGAAAATATTCATCAAACAAACCTTTAATTGGTCCCAATTTGCCGTGTTATCGCCCGTCCAAACCGCCGCGTACCGTTGGCTACCCACGAAAAACGCTCGTGTAAGGATGAACGGTCGCCTTTTGCCCCCAGATCGCAATAAATGCCCATCAAACGAGGACTTGACCTGGAAAACATAGGACATTTTCAAATTGAACGAAATGAACTACAGTTACGGCCACCCTTACATGTAAGAAGCCATAAATGTTGTGAACATCACGGTGCTCCCATCCTCCGAAGTGCTTCGCATCTTTTGTCATGGTTATTTCCGGTCCGTTAAAAACAGAAGGTTCATTCATATCATTCCAAGTGTACAAGTCCAAAGTGGATCCTTGATATTTATCCAAGGTGAATTGCTGTGACCAGTACTCCTGAACTTTTGGATTGAAGAAGTCCAAGTAGCCTGACGAACCGGGCCAGCACCAACCTAAGTGAACAAAAAATTACTTGACGGAGGAAAACAAACATGATATTTCCAGCCATTACTGTACCATCATATTCGTTTCCGTCTTTGTTCTTGACGTACAAATCGTTGGCTTGTGCATCGGCATGAACGAAGTAACCGTTGTCTTTCTTGATATGTGGATCGATGATTGTAACCATTTTACGACCTTTCGAGACCAGATTTTCGATCATATCTTTCGGATGAGGAAACTTCACGGCGTCCCAAGTAAAATACTTCTTTCCATCAGTATGCTCGATGTCAAGCCACAGGAAATCGTAAGGAAAATTGACTTCGTCCATGCGCGAATCAACCGATTTTACATCATTTTCGTCATTATAATTCCAACGAGAATGATGGAAACCGAGAGCAAAATGCTATGAGATGAAAAATAGGATCAGTAAAAATGCACAAGCATGAAAGAGTCGGATATTACCGGTGGCAATGGGGTATTGCCTGAAAGTGCTCCGTATTGGCTCATCACATCCTTCGGCCCAGGGCCAAGCAGAAAATATACATCTATCACACCCGACTCCGATATCCAGTGAGTATCAACCTATTAATAAAAGTGAACGTCGAAATCTGCGTAACGTGGAGGGTATTTCTGAAAATAAAAATACCTGTGGAGACCTCCTGTTGGATCCAGACATCAGGTTGACAATCGATGACATAACGGCAGTTTCTGGTCCTTTCTGAACATCGATCCACGTTTCTGCACCGTTCAGCCACAGAAGACCGACAGATCTCTTCTCACTTAAAAAATAAATAAAAAGTATGTAAATTACTTGCTCAGGCTGGGGCGATTTTCATCTCCTTTCCACAATTAGACCGATTCATCCGACAACTGTTTTTTCAATGGTTGAATGATTTACTCACCCAACGGCAACGACGAATGGAATAGATCCGTATAGGGCCATTTTACTCCAGCTTTCATACTCAAAAACGTCCAAATTGTACAATCGATACGGGTCTGACGACCTAAATTACCATTTTCATTAGAAAAAAAAAAAAAAACTCAATGCATTCCGTACTTGGTTTCCTTTAGGGCGAAATTATCAGCGTGCTCCGGAATTCCATACACCTCTTCAGCCCCAATGAAAGAAAAATCACAAGATATGGATTCAGGACCCCGAACTTTCGAATCAAAATGACTCTGGAAGTGCTCCTCCCACATGCCAGGCACATCATCTTCATCCGGCTGGCCTGGATGATCGGAGTCCATTTTGTTCGATTCTTCGCTATCAGCTGGAGCATCGTCAACCGCAGGTGCAGGATTTCTGTAAAACAGAAGAAGAATCAACCGAAAAAAAGTTTTGTCACTATCTCCCACAGCTGGGCAGAGGAACTCGACAATGGAAAATTCAAAGGAAATACAACAGGCCGATCCTGAAAAAAAACATCGGAAGTCCTGATGTCGATGATGTGTCACGTAAACGAACTCACTTTTTCTCTCGCAGATGTTCAATGTTGAATAATCCACGAGAATTCGTTGATATGACCAGATCTCCACCGGAGTAAAGGTCCAAAGTGAAGGGTTTGAATTTGAGCTCGATCTTCGAGGCAGGATGGAAGTTTCCCATCTCCACAACGGCTTTCTCAGTATTTTTGGATTCCAAATGGAACCTGAGAAGGGAAAATGGCCAATTAGCAATTTTGAGATCCAACAGGCTACACGAACTTACCCTTTGATAGTCTTCAAATCTTCGAACAACGCATCTCTCACTACATAGCGCGGGTGAAGAGGATTTTTCTCATTTATCACCAGATGCAACGAATTTTTGTCTAAAGCTGTTATCTCCAAGATAAATTCTACTTGATTCTTTGTGTTGATCAGCATAGCACGGACGGCATCATCAGTTACTTCTAATGAATCCTGTATCACTTCATAGCCGGACATCCCTTTTTGCATGCCTCGATTCCGCCTAGAGACCCAATTAAATCGTTCTTATTCGGGAATTGAAGGGAGAATCAATTGCGTACCGGCAAAATGAACTCTGATCACATGTCTTGAATTTGCTATGATCCACGGTCATTGCTGGAAACACAACAGATAGGAGAATGATGACAGCGCGAAACATGGCTTTTTCCTCCATAAGCTCTGAAGAGTAAACTTGATCTGAAAACAACATCCCAACATTAGTCAATACTGTACAAAATAGAGGCCAGAAACGGAAGAAATGCTCGAAGACTTCAAGTACATTTTTTTCCTCTCAGGCTTTGAACAATGGCGTATCACAGAATGATCCGTACGAATTCGACATGGCTCGCAGTACAACAACGTGGGTGTACAGGGACAATCTCAATGAATTCACAGCAATACCCTCGAATTAACGTAGACAATTATAAGTCTGAACAACACTGATATGAGTGGATACATAACGACTAAATCGAATGATCCATTGCGTTAGTGAAAGAGTTTGCGACTGATATGCTCAGTTCGGAGCATCACTGCAAGAATTGGGGAATAGTAAAACTAACTCGGTTACACTTTCGATGTGTAATCAACTCTAATCCGAATGATCGCACGCTATGGACGGAAAGTACATTAAATGACTCGTGATTGAACGACAACGTAGTTTTTCACCAATTGAAAAAACGGTTGAACTAAACAGCGAGCACTTTCTGGAGTACTTTCTGTATGCTCTCCTCGGGAAGTACGTCAGATAAGATTCAAAAACACTCATAGGCTTTCTATGTCTTTGTAGAGCTTCAACTTATCCGGAAAATGATCTTTGTACAGCACGGGATCAGCTCGGAATTCGACCGTGCGCAAAGGCAAGTAACCGAACCGCTGAAAAAAGCGAAGCAGATCAAAGCACAGTTCATGGATTTTACGAAAAATTATGGTGTACCTCCGCAAATCGGTTAACGCAATCAGATCTTTCCAACATGTGACGCGCATCTGCAGAAATTTCAGCGTTGATGCAATGCGGACACTTGAATTTTTTTCTTGGAGCAACCTGCAACGAAATAAATAACATCAAACGGAATGTGTCTCACAGTTATTGAAGTATAGAACCCACTTTTATTGGAGACTTTCCAGTGCAGTTAGCCACTATGAAATTCATGGCAATATCTTCACAGTTGAAATTTAAATCCACCCATTCACGCAGATCCGAAGGGAAATCGTACGTGTATACGTGATTCCAATGCTAAGAAAAATATTCAAAAGGTTGAAATTATTCCACGAAAAACCGCATGAGAATTTATCGAAATTACGTTGTGATAAAATGCTGCTCCAGTAAGCACCATTGAAATTTGGTTGGTCCATTCCGATTCGTACTTCCACCTCGAATTCCGATCGTTCCATAAATGCGTTCGCGAAGGAAACCCAACCAATCGATCGGGAAATTCCTTCCAAACCTGCAATATATCAAAGCTACAACAAGCCTTAAAAAAGCTATGAGAATGCTTTATTTCTAAACGAAATCAACGATGAACCTTCAGCGATCCTTTTTAAGAGATTTTTATTTTATTTTTGCATGCCAAACTGATAACACCATCACTGATTTTTGAAGATGTGACTTAAAAAACCGAAGGGCAACGCGCAAGCTTACGCGCAGGGTTTTTCATTTTGAATTTAAAAAAAAAGCGACATAGAAGTATCGTTCAGGGAAAATACATGGTTTAACATTCTAAATCTCAGGATCATTTTGACTGAATAGACTTTTTATCGAAGTACAAATCTTCAGCATCGCGAAGAAAATTTTTCTTCGAAGTACTGTACAGTACTGGAGTTTTTAAATATGAGCTGCCATTATTTTATCAGACAAGAGGACTTTCTACCGCACATTTCACAAGAATAATCGCACGCAGCTTTTATTCGAGCGAACGCGGTATCCATCACAATTCCTCGCACGCAGTACCTGGTATCCGAATTCCAGCTCGTCGATGGTTAGCATCAAAATATCATCGTCAAGCGCAAGAACAGCTTCCGTGGAAATCTCACGATAGGGAAAAAATCGACTGCTCAATTTATTCGCACGTGACTGGATGACCTTCAGGGGCTTGCTTATACTCGGCCATAAAGACGCTAAAATTAATCGAAAATGTGAATGGACAAGAGATTAAATCAGACCTCACATCCACTAACCTTTCGGGGGCGGCTTGTTTTCGTTATTCCACACAATTAAAACCAAAGAAACAGATGGAGCTTCCGCAACACGTTCGATAAGAGCGAACAAGGACTCGACTCTATCGTACGTAAGTATCACAGCTGTAAACCCGTCGTTCTTCAGGGGCGAATTGGCGTAAATGACTGGTCCAACCTTCGTTCTCTGGAGAAATTTACTTACAGTACGTTTTCACTTAATAACGATGTACATATGGTAATAGTCAATGACACATACGTGGTCGAGCGGAACGTTCCACCACTGATATGAGCGTGCTTTCATCGGGAAAATACGATCATTCACGATGTCCAACACTGAGAGCGTAATTTTCGAGAGGGAAGAAAAATATCTCTCGTGAAACCATTGCCCTTGCTTTCGCATTCCCTGTATAGTTTCATCCGGTATTCGCCTTAGAATGTCTAAGACTCCCTCGAGTTCCTCTTCGCGAAAATGAAAAATAGCCCTGGAATAAAAACCTCATTGATAAAGGAGGCCATAATCAATGTTCGCTAAGCCTTACAAGGACCAATTTAAAACTTCATCGAAAGGGAGTACCAAGTCGTCTGCGTACAGCACCGGAATGCAGCCCGCTGAAAGAGCATCTAAGAATGTGGAGGGCATCAACTGGACGTTTCTCAAGATCAGACAGAAGGTCGCGCGCTGAAAATTGAAGATTCGTTTTAATGCACCTAATAGCAACTGAAACGGGAGAACGTCACGCGTACCTTCAACACATAGGGATAAAGTACAGCAATTCCGTTGTGACAACGTCGTTGAGGGTATTCTTCGGAGTTCTCACATGTCCGCAGCATTAGGAAATCATCATTCGCTGTACTAAACTTCTCGAGAATCTTCTGCGCTCTTTCGGGAACAGAATTTCCGGGAAACATTACGAGCCAATGCTTCGCGCCTTCATCCCAGCTGTGAGTTTATGTAATAAAAGATTCCGGGACGACATTCAATGACAAAGCACAGGTTTCCCCGTTTTTTTTCTACGGAATACGGACTCAACGTGATTCACAGTACACGACTTGCAGCGTTCAAAGCGTAAATTTCCAAAAGGGATATCGGATTTTGTCATGATTCCACCGATTGAAAAGAAGTGACAGAAACAATTTAACCAAATTTTGACCAGCCTAACCTACCTCAACTATTAAAAATACGGTAGACCAAAATTGAAGGTGGAGTTGTTCCACAAAACGCGCTGAGAAAATCAGTCACACATCAACATCCAGCATCCACTGACTTGACTGACCGATACTGATTTTTTAGCTGTGGGGATAAGTTCCGACTTTCACAATTCCAATAATTTTCTCAGGGTTCGGGTTTCTTCGCCCAGAGAATCCTGCGTTTTCAAACTTTTAATTACCTTTCATTGGTTAAATGGAGGGTACTCGACTGGCCCCAGAAAGAGGGTAATGACACGTCGAATTTATTGCGATATGCACGCGTTGGAAACCCGGCGGCAGCAAGCATGGCCATACCAGACGGCAGACTGGTTATATCATGATAACGGGGAACGGCATTCAGGACCATACTGAAGATCAAGTGATTCCTTCCGCCATTCCAGCTGCAACAGTTTAAACAATAATGCTCAGTCAGAATCACTGCACTCCATCTGCTGAAGAAGTCGGATTCTCCGGCTTAATAGGGTCGGAAATAAAACTTACTAGAAATAGATCTAAAACATTTACTCTGATTTGCAAAACTGAGTTTCCATTGAATTGTCACGTCCGCTCGGCTATTAAATTAACAACATGCGAAAAATGCCAACCCCTTCGTTTCTCCGCGCGATTAGCGCCACTCATTTCTCTTCAACCTTACCGTCTGTCATCTCACTCACAATGGTAACGTCGCCAAAACTTGACCAGTTTCCCGAGGTCGAATCCGCAGTTGATTGAACGCATCTATTGATGGCACGAAGACGCAGGCCTCCTCTGGATCACTGACGTAGTAAGGACTTCTTTTTATTGCCAGAAGAACTTCCCAAAACTCGGCAGTGAGTCCTTCCGTAACCGGAGAACCATCATCCATTCGATAATCCCGGTACGGGTAAACGTATACTGTGAGTCGGTCGTCATCCTCGGGATGGCGACCGCACCGATTGACATCGAAGCACGAGAAGGAGTCACAACTGAAGGAAGTATTACTCGGCAATATGGCCGAGTTCACGATCACGGCTTCGTGTCCTAACGGATCATTCCACCACAAGCTTTCACAATCGTTACGCCCAACGCGTAGCACGAATGCGACGAACGAGTAAGAAACTAACATAAACACCGACACGCCGAAACATGACGATATCACAAAACTCACTAAAACGTGAAGTCGACCCACTTCTACAGTCTTCGTCGCGTGTGAAGACCGAAGGTCGATTGTCATCATCAGGTGCGACCTGTAAAAATAGTACTATGCTAAATAACACGAAATCTTCAGCATTTTACTGAAAACACAGCAGAATTGGGAAGATTTATCTATTTCATTTTGTACATCGAATCCTCAAGCGGTTCTGGTACCAAACGTTCACCTCACAAGGCAAGCAACCGATTACATCTTAAATGCTAGGCAAACTCTTCCTGGTGCCGGTGGGATCATGATCGCCGATCTGGCCACGCATAAATGAAGATCACACTCGAGCATTAAATTAAAATGCTGCTAAAAAGCAAGGCTTGAAAAAAGAACCAAAATCCTTGAACACGCCGTCAAAGACGGATAAGTCCCGCGACGAAGACGGTTGAATCATACGAACAAAAGCAGGATGCCTGTGAGAACTGAAAACAATCACGCAGAACAAGTTCGCGCGAAGGCTCGAAATTTTGACATCACATCCAACCTCGGCGGAGGACATTCGCAGGATCACAGGACAGTCAGCCATTGATGTGCCATTAACTTACAAGATCAGCAGTTTAAAAAATCATTCGAAAAATCCAATCGGGTCATGATCAGACCACTGGAGCACCTTTCAGACATTCAAGGCAATCGAATTTTTACTCACATTCAATACAATACCTAGATATTTTTTCAGCCGAACAAAAGAAAAGTTGAATTCAAGGTCAGTTCGTTGTCTTTTCAATCATGGTCTGTCACGACATGGCTCTCGTCCACTCTCAAAGTAACTTCGGATTTTCCAACGTCACAACTCGGGAAATCATGGCTTTTAGACGCGTCTTCAAAGCTTTCCCCAGTTTCTTCGTCAGACTGACAAACCGCATTGTCCATTCCATAAAAATCATCCTACAATATTAACCGGCAATAAACGATAATTCAATCGAATACAAAAATGGTTCACAAGCACGACATGCTTATCAGAAGGTTCACAAACCTCATCTTGATCACACGGCAAGTTGAAAACCGTCGCTCTCGCGCAGCTTAAAGTCAGAGTGGAGATACAGTGCCACGCACCCTGCGTACTGCTGCATCCTGAAATGCAGGGCACGTTCCATTCCAATGCGTCTGTCTCTGTTTGCATACCCCAGGACAAATGCGTGTTCCGCAAACTAGAATTCCACACAGGGTCATCACCAGAACCAGATTCAGCTCCAGGGCCCCGATTCAAGTTCTTCCTCGGACATGATCGACTTCCGAACGTCAAAATTTCTTCCGACGACTTTCCAATACTTGCTCTGCAGGATAGGCACATTAATTCAAATGGATGTTATTGCGACAATAGCTCAGAATGATACCTCGGCGCAAATCTCATGGAATCGAATCGTTCCGGGCATTGCAAGTCCGAGAACAAGCCGTTTTCCGCTCCTTCCAAGAACATGGAGCTTGCGGCATCCGACTTCGGCTTTCGTGCGTTTTCGGGCGTGAGAACCTCTGTCATGCCAGAATCTCCAGGCCCGGATGTTTTCCTATTGCATATTTTTACCGGAACAATCTTGCGATCTCTGATACTACGCCGATACCACGACTGAAGTGAAAGAAATAACAGGATCATACCTGCTGAAAAGTTCGCTCTTCCAACTTACCTGTAAGGTTTTCGCTTTGGCATGCAATATCGGAGCTGCAGAAGATGCATTCTTGGCTTTCAAAAATTCTGCGACAGCAGGCTGATCATTCCAGATAGAAAGATCCAAGGCGGTCGGGCTTTGTGAAATACGTGAATAAACGAAATCGGGATACCCTTTCTTTTTAATACGGCATGTACGTTATCTCGAAGGACAGAAACTTCACACATACAATAACTTTAAACCGCAACTGGTCAAGTTTCAAATAAAAATGCTCATACATTCCGATACAAAGCAGAGCTTAAAGCAGTATTGTAATTTACGCGGAACAGATTCAAGTTACCTATTCATTTACGGCAATAGACATGACATTCTTTGCAGAGCTGACATTCGACGGAAAATTTCTTACCGATCAGGAAGCCACGACAGTAAATCGAGATTCACTCCAGCATTCGCGAGTAATTCAACAGCGCTAACATGTCCTTTTCCTGCCGCGCAATGCAACGGCGTGAGTCCAAAATCGTCTTGAATATTCATCTGGAAGTCCGCGCGGGTGATCAAATACGCAATAGGATCACAAAAACCACCGAGAGCCAAGAGATGAGCAGCTGTTTGACCAACGTTGTCTTTCGCATTGATGTCGATCCCTTGCGTGACCTAACGATATTTACACTTTTTTAAGTAATCTGAACATCCAACACATGTAAGAAATATAATTATTACAACCAGAAATCGAAGGACGGATAGTCTTCCGGAGGCAGCAGCGTGATGGAACGCTGTCCTTCCGTGAGTAAAATCTTTCGTATTCAAATTCGCGCCCATAGCGATCAAGCATTCCACAGCATTCATGTGATTTCTCTGACAACTTAGCATCAAGGGAGTGATACCCCCACTCTCGTTGCACCTCATGTCTACATCACATCCTTGTGAGATCAGAAATTTCATCACGCTCACGTCACCGAAGGATGCCGCAACATGGAGTGCTACAGAAATAGAACGAGGATTCTAATTATCTCTTCACAACTAAGCCAATGAATTTCAGTTTTGTACATGCGCATCTCGTTCATCATTTAGTACAAGGTTTAGCATAACGTATACATAATTAATATGATTAGTATTAATGACGAAAAACAATGGAAGAATTGGGACGTTCTCTAGTCTATATCATCACACCGAACAGAATGGAACCCCGTCAAAACTCACCCGTAAGTCCGAACTTATTGATCGCCTTAATATTTGAGCCGACTTGGATCAGAAAAGCAAGGACCGCGCTTATTTGAGAGCTTCCACCGTGATGTTCAGCAGCTGTCGCCCAGTGGAAGGCGGTGTTGCCATCTTGATCCACTGATTCAATAACTCTCGGGTCGCAAAGCAAACACTTCAAAACATCCTGGAATGCATTTGAAAACGATTGGTATTAATCCAAGCATTCCAGCTTCAAGAAAGCTAGCTTCCCATTTAACTTCTGAAATTTAATGTGAAAATACAGAAGGTTTTATCTCACCAGTTGACCATTCAGAGCTGCATAGTGCGAAGGACAGGCACCTCCGACATCAGTTGCGCACAAATCAGCTCCGTGGTTAAGAAGGAGTTGGACAGCAAAAACATGACCAAGAGCAGATGCCCAATGCAACGGAGTGCGGTGACTGTGATCGGTAAGGTTCACCGCGGGTAATACGGCTCGACGCTTATTTGCTACAGAAGATTTATACTTGTTTAACAATGACGAGATGATATCTGGATTCGCGTTCATTGCTGCGACGTGAAGACACGTCTGGCCAGAAAAATCCTGCCTGTTTATCAGCGTTGGAGACTTCTCCTGCGAATCAGGTGAATAAACTAATTTCCACCTGAAATTTCGATCATTCCATGACTCACGAGGATAAGTGAAATGCATTTCCCGGCATCTTTTCCTCGAAATTGAAAAGTTCCTCTCGCATTGAACTCGGCAGCCCAATGTAACGGGGTTCTTCCTTCAACATCAGATATTCCTCCATTTGCGCCATTTGCAAGTAGCATTCCAACGGCTTTCGCATTCGCATGTAAGCAAGCCCAATGCAGCGGAGTTCTCTACACCGATCAGCCATCAAGACAAAAGCCCTTCATTATTTTTTGATTCCATCAAGTTGTTACAAAATCTTGCACAGTACTGGTATTTCTTAAGAATTCCAAACGGAAAAGTACATATAAACACATAAACCATACACAACTACGATTACACGATTATAGCGATTTCAAGCCGGGCTTGGTGAAAAAGACGTATTAAAAAGCGCCCAAACGTAAAACATCCTCTCCTTGGATATTCTCAAGCGTCATGGTGTGCTCCGGATAATATCTGAAAACTACGATACGTAAATACTAACCTTCGCTTGATCCTGAACATCAATGTGCACTCCTTCCGATAGGGTTTTTTTTAGGAATATACCGAGTAATTTACAATCCAAATGCTTCGTTGCAAGATGGATGGGGGTGCACATCTCTCCATCTTGCCACAAAAGTGAATCAACCAAAGCTTTGGACAAGCCAAGTTTACAGATGATAGCCTTCATCGACTGAATTCTATCCTGTGAAACAAAGAAGAAGCATGTTCAATAACTTGAAATATTATACAGTACGTTTTATGTCAAGCGGGACAACGCTTTACGTCAACTCACTTTGTGCGCAATATAATGCAAAGCCGTCCTGCCAAACATGTCATGCGATTCAATTCGAGCGCCGGCTTTCAGTAAGAACTCAACCGCAATCTCTTTATCGCCGAATACTGCATACATCAGCGGCGTGCGCCCCAAGCGATCACGGATCTCAAGGAATTGTGGTCCCACTAGATGAAATTCACTCTTTCTCACAAATCATTTCAGAATTGTTTCCCTTTTTCAATCTAAATGTTCTTGATTTACGCTAAAGTTATCTTTTCGCGCGCGCATGAAAAATTAATTTCTCTTAGACCCAAGCTTTACTGACGGGGAAGAGTACAAACGTACGATTTCATCTTCCCCATTTGTTTAAAATAGACAAATGGGAAAGACAATTTACCTGATTCGCAATTCACTTTAGGAATGTCGACTCAGGTAAAGAGAACCATCAATTTTTTCATGAATAATTCTATGATACATCCCACAGGCAACAACGAGTACAGATGAACATGAAATCAAATGTCAACAAAGGAACTACGGTAGCTCACCTGCTAGGTAGCTCATCATCTTCACTTTATCTCCACTCACAGCAGCAAGATGCATTCCATGGATACTCAATGAACCATTAATATTAGGTCCGTGTCTCGGAGAACGCGAACTCGGATCATCTGGCTGCGCCAGAAGACCCGTGTTCGCAGACAAATGCAGTTTCGACACATCGCTCAGCATTTTTGAAATACTAACATGCTGGAAAGAACTACATGAACAGTATGAAGAACATGACCAATCAGAATAACGAGCAGTTTTTAGATGTAATAACGCACAAAATATTGCTACACAAGAACAATTTACATAGATGAGTAGGAACTGCAGCCCAATGACCTCACTAAATGATCTCGTTTTCCGAAACTTCGAGCATACACACTGCTATGGATACAAGCACAAAATTTTCGAGAAGAATAACTCGCGCATAGCTCACAGTCCCGTCCGACTTCAGTTCTTCGTAAGTTACGCGAAGCTGGAACATAGAGAGAACACCATTCACATGAAAAAATGCAACTAGTACCTTGAAACTACAAGAACACAAGAGGATATAAAAACAGGAACCGGACTTCTGTTCCCGTGCAAAAATCTCACTCAATTTTTTCAATGTAAACGCTAGCAAAATCCGTAGCTCACGTCGCTATCGAAGCGATACACTTGAACATGGCTGACATCCATGAATCACTTCGCTTGAATCAGCGTCAATATCCCCGAGCGATGAAACATCGAGAAGATGCAAGATAATTATCGAAGATTTTAGCTCAAGAAAATCACGAGAAGTAAAGCAAGCCGTCAACAAATCACGATCAAATAACACGATAAGTTTAGACAGAACTCATCCGAAACGTACGGTGAAAAATAATCTTCCCGACACCGAAGAAACGTTCAACGGCGAAGGATAACTGTTGAACCACTTGCAGAAAACGAATTTTACTGGCGATCAGGTACTTCCAATCGTAACGATTCCGGCCTTGGTTCAAGGTCGTTAGAATATCACCAGCTCCAGTTTCAGACCCGATAAAGAGAGAAGCCAAACCTCCGCGATGAAGCTTCCTCGCCGAACACATTCCGGTTTCAATAAACGTGAACGAACTAAGATCATGGAAATCCGAACACCGGGTTTGAAGGCGAAATTCTTTTAATATCCTGGGGGATAGATATCTCGAGGGAAAGCTTCGAGCAGTCAGATTCAAAATTTTTAAACCGATAAGATAAATATGGGACATAAAAAATGATTTCACTGGTTTCATCTTATCTCAGCCCATCGAAAACTTCGCGAATGAAACTAAAAGACCTGAAGTACGAGATGAAACCAATTAAGCACAGCCGCATTTTTAGGCGATAATAAACCATATCTGCACGATCATGAAGTATGAATCAGCCAAATCGGCAGATATAATTTCGCTATTCGAAATTTAGGGGAAAGCGACGAACTGCTTCTGCACATCAATCGAATAATTCGTGAGCGTGGAATCCAAAAAATTGTGACATAACCCATCTAAAACACGAAAAATTAACCCATAGGAAGAAGGAAATGCTTTCATAAGTGCATCGATGTCGTGTCTTGTAACGCTTATTGAAACAGAAGCATCAAATATGGTGCAACCCCTCGGATGAACTTATCAAGACATTCAACACGTATCACAACCGAGATCATCGCCATGCCATAAAAATAAGCAATGCATGCGGACATTGATTCTGAACACAAATTGGTCCTGCGGTACACAAATGGAGCATCATCGCATGTGTTCGCTAGGGAAGCTTAACTAATTATGCACAGATTTGCTCAACATCAAACGCATATGTTCCCTCCTCGACTTGGAGGAACTTGGACTGCATGGATTAAGAACGAATTCAATGCGAAGAAAGTCAAACCACGACGGTAAAAACTCAGAACTGTCAGCGCGAGAAGCGGAAAAATACACGGTCGTGAACATCAAATTTTTCTTCACATTCCGTCGTCGCTCAATCCAAACCTAGAGGATGCTTGAATGATTTCAGAAATCGACAAATCCACGATCGATAGGAATTCCAGAACAAAATCAACATTCTTATGGCAAACCGAAATCGGCTCCAGTCCACCACTTCATTTCGAGCAAAGCGTTCTATTCCAAGCGGAATCAGAAGCTATATTCGCACGGAGCTGAGGCCTGTCCCTGAATAGTGAATAGAAACATACCCGCAATAATACGTACAGTACATGAACAGAACGGTGATTCTATGCACTCACCATGAAATCCAGGTGGTCTTGGATCTGCAACGTTCTGACCGAACAAGGCATCGTCATACTGGAAAAAAATTTATAAATACAGCATATATATGCATATAATTTTTTTCCAGTATATATATACATAAACATATATATGTGGTACAGTATATCCTATAATAAATGGAGTACATGGCAGGGAAATGATATTACTTACGACTACTTTCAAGTGGCAAAAAGGTAATATTTCAAATTCGCTCAAGGTTTTTTCATCTCCAAGAAGCACACGGCTATTGAAGAACAACCGCTGGTCACTGAGAGGAATTGTAAACCTTTTGGCAATCTGGAAAGAACCGAATAATTTTCAAATCTGTCCAATGACACGTACGATAGAACGTGAGATACGAACTAAATGCTTCAAAGATTTGAGGGTGTCCGTAGACGAAACTACGAAACGACTCTCTTCGGCGGAATTTTTCGGACGTGTGATGCGCCTCACTTCGTTAAAATGTGCATCCAAACCGATCCTTTTCTCGATTTCCTTAAGCTGTAAGGGATATTAAAATATAAAACGTCACGACATGAACTTTCTTTTCAACAAACTCACCTCATTTTCCGAAACCTCCAATTTTTCCCGCGATATGATCCCGGTCAAATCTGTTACCCTGTCGATTGCCGTGAGAATTGCTTTTCTGATGCCCACTTTTTGAACGAAGATTGGTTTTGTGCTATAAATCAGTGATTGATTTTTCTCTTGCTCCAACCGCTTTTCGTAACACATCTCACAAACGTCTGCGCATTGTTCTGGTTAACTAAAATACAGATTTCAGAAATGAATACATACCTGGATCCAGCTCAACGTGACTCCATGTCCGTTTCGACTTTGCATCACCCAAATAGCCCCTTAGAATAAAAAGGCACTGGTATCGTTCCTCCACAACCTCAAAGCTTTCTGCAGTAACAGGAAGAAATCTAAAAAGGAACCACACCAATTCAGCAAGCTATCAGCTTGATATAAGCTCATAGACAATGCGTAGAACTGTAGAAGTTGTACTTCTGTAGCGACACTTCAATGAACAGCTTACTGCATCCCAAGAGGATGGTAGAAAGCAGTGACAAGGACCTGCTGCTTTTAAACTTTTCATGAAGACCCATATGCATGCAGACGGGCTGATTCAACGAGGGGTAACGAGAGATAAAATTTTGCAACTTTTCACGAATCAATTATTTTTTAAATAGTATTCGAAAAGCAAAATTTGCAGAAGAAGAACGAATTTCTCAACTATTCTCGAACGTCATACAGTTAATTCGTGAATGCACATTATTTCACAAAACACAAACAGACGATGACCATTTTCGAAATGCAGCCACTTTCCTCAAAAACTATTGGGCACTCACCCATTTTGCATCGACATGATCCTTTGGCGAGGATCGATATTCAACAAACTATGGGCACATATGTACTCGCTACAATCCATTTCTCGAGGTTCGTCAGAAAGATGTGGAGCTCTAAAATGAAGAAAAATGCTAAAATGGAATAACGAAGACATAAAAATCAATGCATAACGCGTGTCTTACTTCATGAAAGCTTCGAGTTGCTTGACAAAATCCCTGGGTACGAATACCACATGATTATCATCGCCCATAATTTGAAATCTCGACTTCGTTGATTTGACCCAAGGTAGCAATGCCTTCAACTCGGCAACAACCGATTTCAAATTTTCTGCTTTTTCAGCCAAAAGGAGATCCTCTTTCTCACACTCAACACACCGGCGATCTATCTTCTCAAATCTCGGGGCATTCGGAAAGTACTTCTGCAATATATTCCATGCGTCGGGGGGTACCAAGGTCCATTCAGAAGTTTCATCGCCCAAGTTCCCTGAACAAAAATAATACCTGTAATTGAAAAAGCGATGTTGGAAAAAAAGCCATGCTTTGACTAACCGTGAGGACAGAGGATCTCTTCGTTGAAGAACGCAGATGGATCCAAGATAACCTTAGACTTTTTCGCGGGAATTTCCTTGTCGTTCGTTCCGAGTTCCGCATAACTAGCCAAATGTTCAACTTGCTCGATTTCATCCCTCTGAACAACCGCGTCACGATCGTTAGATTCGTTCAAAATGACGTAGTTAGCCAGCTTTGACCATCTCATCAATGACTCTTTACCAACCCACACGTACGGACCTCTCGATCTACATTTGAATGACAAAACAACGCTCGAAATTCTTTTTTCTCAACCGCAGAAGGTTCGGGCACGCACCTGGGAGTTCCAACCTTGAGAATTTCTTCAAACGTTTCTATGTCTTCTGCAAGCTCACGCGTTGACACTTCCAATTTTGCTTTCCGAGTAACACAGATCCGACAAATGTCACGGTAACGAAACTTCGAAAGGTCTTTGATGACAGCACAAGCCACTCCATTTGCCTAAAAATCCGTGAAAAATCTCCCTTAAAACCAGAAATTTCCAATCTACTGGCTAAAAAATCAAAAAGCTGACCCAAACGATAAATAGCTATCGGATATGTTGTACTTGGACATCCGGAATGCGTACCAGGCAACGATGCTGTTTTCTGATAAGTACTGAATTTATAGTTGCTCGCGTCTTTTTTCAACAGAGGAATAACTTTCGCATACACATTTTAGTAAATTTTACATCAATTCAACAATGCATTTTCACAAGAGAAATCTATCAGAAAAGAAATTTTGCAAGCTCCTTTTTTCTGGAACTTTGAAGTACTGTACAGAAAATGAACAAGTTCATTTTTCAACCCATATCAACGTTCTTCCTGCGATTCAAAAATGTTTCCACTTGACGAAATTGAAAAATCACAAACAGACAGTTTTGTTGAATAACGGAAATTCTGAATAAGAGCTATTTAATTTTTCTGAACTAAGGAATATTTTTTTCTGGCTTAAATTGAAGTTTGAAATAGGGCATCTGGGCATACGCAGGCTTTTTGATAAGGAAAGTAGACAACACCCTCAAACGGAGCTTTCGACGAAAACAGGATTACATCATTTTCTGCAAGGGACGATCTGATTTGTTTCATTGGATTTTTTTTTACTTTCAGGTCATCACTTATCTAGCTTATAATCCCCATCTTTCACATGCTATCGTCTATAAAAGAACAGAAGGTCCTCTTCGACCAAGATAACTTACAACTTCGGCCGGAACGCACTTGTACTTGCGCAAGCTCAGCGGGGAAACTCGATTGTGCTTACAGAAAGTTACGGGTTCCGCTTTTCCCCACAATGTCGGCATAGAACCGGAAATCCAATCTTTGATGTATTCCGAAGGTATCAAATACCAGTCATCGAGACCAACTGGTACATCAGATCCCGGTTTGGCTAAATCAAACATGCCTGCTATCAGTTGCTGCTTGTTCATCAACTCTTCCTGCAACACCAAAATGTTTCCGTCAGGCGTCGGTCACGCACGTTCAATGCCCGGGCAAACCTCCGGTGAGCTTGCGGTAACAGACGAGACTCGGCGAACTTCCGGATCCGTTTGCAACAAGTTTGTCAGCCAATCAGGGAGAGAAGGTTCCGGATCTATTGACTCTGGATTAGCCCGATTTCGAGCATAAACGATAAAATAAGTCGTGCTGGAAACATACGTAGGCTTACGCGTGCGACCCCGCTGCGGTTTATCCCTCAAAGAATCTGTAAAATATCAAAAAATACACCAAGATAGTACACACACCTGAAAAATATGAAGTACATTGTACATTACTCAATTCGAGGGACATCGAAGGGGGCGAAAGGGAAAGAAAAAGCTATCTATACAGCAAGACAGTGTCCAGGACAATAGGGAACATCATTAGGCCAGCTGAAAACTCCCCAAGAATTTTCCATCCTTACACAAAATTTAATCAAAACCTTTGATATGTCGCAGGATATTTCCAGAAACAGTATCATCTGCGACGCCCCAGCGGGAAACCGGAGAACTAAGTAGTGTTAACTTGTAATACGAGCACATCGTACTACAAACATTCTGTAAAGCGAACATTTTTGGGGCGATTTCCCCCCTGATACTGCAGACAAAATTTGTAGCACTAACTTTTTTCCAACAGAAAATCGGGAAAAATTCGAAAAAATTTTCAGATTTACATCATGGCTATAAAATGGAAAAATAGCAAAAATCATACACAATTATAATTATAACATAATTGAGAAGACATTCATGTTATTTAACATAAAAAGATAACGCTAGAAAAAATTTTTAAAATCTGCAATTCCAAAAATTTATAAAGAATCCAAATGAATACAACTTTTTGAGGACAATCTTCTGTTCAAGTGTGAATTGCAGGTTGAAATGTATCAGAACATTGCATCTAAAGGGGATTTGCTCAAAACAAGAAGTTTTAAAATTAGGTCTCAATTTGAATTTTCTGGGAGGATAGATAGCAGGCTAAAAAATGTTTCAAGGGGGTTATGCTCACAGAAAAAATTCTTTAAAAATGGATTTTGCCTTGAGCGTAACCCCTGAAATTCTAATTCTAATCCACAGGTTTAAAACATGAATCCAAAATTTTTTTTAAATTTCATCCAGGGACTTGGAGCAGAGCAATTTTAGCCATAGCGGAGCAGAGCCTGGAGCAGGCAAAATTTTTGGCTGCTCCGGGCTCCAGGCCTCAAATAAAATTTGAAAATTTTGGGGAGAACCCCCAGCCATATGTGACTGTTTGGCTGACACCAGTCAACAAAACTACCTCCCTCCAAGGCAGTCAAGTCCTCAAACTCTGAACACTTGTTGCTCAATTATTATTAGGTTGAGAGAGGGGTTATCCTGAATCCATTTTTTTCTCAAAAACCTCAAATGTGTGGATGCTTGTGTGCTACACAAGTATCCCATGGTCAAGTTGTATTTATTTTTCAATGAAATCTAAAAAAATGGGTAAGTTTGTGAGATACAAAAGGGGTCTAACAAAATTTCTTGGAATATAAATTGAAAATGCCTTTAAATTAGCTGAAGAACAAATATTATTTAGGGAAAACATGCTCTTTGGCACAAGAAAATAGTCAGGCCTGTTTGAACCTTTTTTTGAATGTTTTGCAAAAGTCACCCTGCCAGAGTTCCACCTTCCTCCAGATTTTATTTTTGTAGCCCAGCTTTCCTCTCAGAATTCTTGAAATCAAAATGGCATTGATTCCAAGCGTTGCCTTCAGGTCTTCCAAGGTAATTCCACCATATTCTTTGAATTAATCCCATGTTGATTTTGAGAATTCTGAGGGTAAAGCTGGGCTACAACAGCAAAATCTGTAGGAAGGGTGAGTCATCTTCTGAGTGGAACTCTGCCAGGGAGACTTTTGCTAAATATTCAAAAAAGGGTCAAACAGGGCTGACTTTTTTCTTGTGCCAAAGAACATGCTTTCCCTAAATAATAATTGTTCTTCAGCTCAATTATTGGCCATATCATTTTATATTCCAAGAACTTTTGTTAGACCCCTTGTATGAAGTACAACAATTTGGGAAGTTGAGGAAAACCCCCTGCTACATGTGATAGTTTGGCTGGTGCCAGCCAACAGTAGTCCCTCCCCTACAATAAGTCATTAACATCTTGCTGGAAATATGCATCCCCAGGTTGGCTGGTTGCTCTACAACAGTACATGTGGACACTTCATAATCCGTAGTCTGGACCAGTGTTCCCCAAATTTTTTTGGCCCATAGACCAGTAACTTCTCAGAATGTTTTGTTGTTGCAAACCTGCACATTTAATAAATAATTTCTGCACACTGGCAAAGTTTCATAACATTTTTGCAGACTCAAAAATATTTTGCTTAAAAGACTTCATGGGAGGTATTTAAAAAGTTTTGCTTGATTGAAAAAATTAAGCCAAGAACCAATGATGCAGCTACAGTACAGGGGAATTTCTTCAAAAATTTAGAGAAGTCAGCTTGAAGAAAGGTTCCTCTGAATGAAAACTAAAATAATTTGTTTCAGCAGGTGAAATTTTGTCTGAAGTGTTATTAAGAGAAAAGCCAACTTTTATTTTTCATCACTGATTCCAACTGCAATTATCTTTCTGAAATTTCAGATAAAAATAATAGACTTCATTGCTCCTTTTAATTTATTATGCAGAGGAAAATTTCCTGCACACTGGCAAAAAACTTCTGCAGACTGGCACTGGTCTGTGGACCATGGGTTGGTCCACTGGTCCAATATTCTACACATGAAAATTCAGGGGACCAGAATTTTTTCTTACTCAGATAATGTTTTTACAGAACCTCTTTAATATAGGTAGTGGCCAATATGGGCCTCTACCTATATTAAAGCTGAATATAAATTCACAAAGATTAAAATTTCTAGACCTTCTTGTGATGTTTTATTACTGTACATTCAAGTCAGATTTTCCAAGTCTGTGACAAGTATTGAAAATTTGTATTGCCTAGAGAGCACACATATACTGTAAAAAATATTGATATAATGAGATTATTGATGAAAATTAGTTTGTAAAAATAAAATATTTATAACATTGTACCTGTGGAACAAGTGCTGGGGCCAAGAAAAAATGTTTGCAAAACAAAATTATGAAAAGATTCATTGTTACAGTGAAAACAGTCCAGAGCTTTGGAGCAGAGCACCAGCCTGGAGCAGGTGATTGTGTCCAGAACGGAGCAAAATTTTGTTTACCCTGCTCCAAATCCCTGATTTCATCTTATGGGTTTATGGTCAAAGCAAAAATTCTTTGAAAGTGTGTCTGCTTTGAGCATAACTCTCTCAGATGCAATTGAAAAATTCTGAAGGGTTATGCTCAAAGCATACAAGCAGTATAATCCCCTAAAATGCAATTTAAAAATTTCAAGGGTTATGCTCAAAGCAGACACATTTCAAAGAATTCTTACTTTAATCATAACCTCTCAGCAAGTTTAAACCATCAATCCACAGGTATAAAACATCAATCCAAAGGTGTAAAACAGCAATCCACATCGATTCCAAGAAGGTTATCCTCAAAGCAAAAGCAATTGTCAAGGACATCTTGCTCTAAGTATAACCCCACAGAAGCAATGTTTCAAAACTGCAATCCACCATCTAAAAATAAAACATATTTTTGCAGACTTTTCCCTTTAGCATAACCTTCTTAGAAGCCATTTTCAACCCTGCCATGCACACTTCCTGAAAATTGACTTGAAACCCAATTTTTGAAGACTTGAAAAAAGCAAGATCAAACCCTCGTTTCAAAGACATTCTAAAAATCAATATTTTTAGAAAGAGTGAATTGCAGGTTTAAAAATTATTCCAAGGGAGTATGATCAGAGCAAAAACCTTTTGAAAAGGGGGGGGGGAGGGGTGGTTCTTTCAGCATAACAACCTTAGAAAAAATGCAGATTGATGTTTTAGACCTGTGGATTAAGATGTGGATTGAAGGTTTCAAAAATTACTAAGGGGTTACGTCTGGTTCGAGTGTAACCCCTTGGAATTTTGAAAAATCGTGAAATTGTATCCAATTGTATGTTCAAAGCAGGAACATTTTCGAAGAATTTTTGCTATGAGAATAACCCCCTAAAACAAATTTTAACACTACCCTCCCTGAAAATTCAAATCAAAACCTAATTTCAAAACTGTTTGTTTTGAGGAAACCCCACTTAAAAGCAATGCTGTAATACATTTCAACTCACAATTCACACTTGAGAAGAACACAGAGTCGAAAACCTATTTTCAAAAGTATTTCTCATCTAAAAATAAAAAATAAGTTTGGATCACATGCTCAGCTCAAGGAGTACAGTACTCAAAAAATTATTTAATAGAAATAAAATTAATTTTGTGGAAATGTTTCGCATTTTTTGAAAATCTTGGAATGAATTACATGATTTTCCATAGAGGTCCATGGGAAATCATGATTTGTAGTACAAACAAATCTAACTACAAATGTAGCTCTGAAACGAATTATGCTCACAGTAGAAGGTACCACTGCACACGTTATTCGAAGCATTGCTTTCAATATTTGCCGCGGTGGGCAATCTGCATCTCACTACCATCGATATTCCATTGCAAGATGAATGTCGTGACAAGAAATTTTGACTTAAAATTCGAAGTTGTTTTTGTTTTTGTCACGAGTGTACTATACACTTGGGAATTCACCGAAAAAAATTTGAGAATTTGAGGGCTTTCATCTCTAAGCGACTTGTAAGAAGTTCCCTGCAAGTACAATAGTTCTCACCAATTGAAAAACAGTAATACAATACTGTTCCGGATAATATTTCATTCCATAAAATAATTGTGCTTTAGAACAAAGAATAGTTTTTATACGAGGTTGGTTTACTTAAATCCACGAAAATTTACCGTCTTCCAACGTATTTGACTGCAAGGGGAAAATTAGAACACAATTCTGACAGTGAAATTAAAGTTCAGCTCAAAGTGATTTCCCCAGCCTGCTTTAGAAATACTGTATTGTAGTTCGAAAGTTTCTCCTTCATTTAGTTCAAGTTTAAAAAAAACTTTTTCCATGCCATTCACAATCCTAGGAAGACAATCAAAAATGCAACAAGACAAAAAGCAATTAAATTTGGTTTTCGTTTGAATATAATTCTGATTTTTACCTCCGTATTTTCAATTTCAGTTGATTGATAACTGAACACTTGGGTAGTAGTCCTATGGGGATTCGTATTTTTTCGAATTTTGCACTCAGAAACCAAGTCGAGTTTCTCTAGTAAATATTTTAGTGCTTTAATACATGATACTGTCGTATCATTCATAATTCCATCTCCTGTCACACCTCTCACAATCAAACCTTGAGCAAAAGTTGACGGGTCATTTGCTTTTTGCTTTTGCGACTGACCAACAGCTCATACACTAATCGGAAAGAGAAGACTTCGATCTCAAAACACAGATGAAGACATTTTTGGCAACACAGGAAAAACTAATAATATACTGTATTCAAAAACAATGCTATGTTCTTGAAAGAATTGGAAAACAATTATTGTACTGTACATCGTTTCTGAACCAAGGAATACACGACAGTCTTCCGTCTATCAACAAAGTCGTGTAACACAAATTGTTGACAAAAACCCCTTAAATCATTACCTGGGTTCAGTTCAGGAATCTCGCTGATGGACACAGAATCGTCATTGCAACGAATCCAGCTAGTTCCTCCCGTATCAAGGATGTTGGCAACAAAGTGACCAGATTCCGCACTAGCACCCAGATGAGAAAATCCAGCGAACAAATGATACTGATATTCTCCGGGACTATTGAAGAAAAGGCCGAAATCAAAATTCGCTTCGAATTTAATCGAGTCCGAAATCTTCAGATTAGTCCCCGACGCTCTGCGAATAGTGAAAGTGACAACGTTTGCGAACAGAAAAGGGATTCAATTACACTTACCCATCATACTTGAATCGGATCACTTGAAAACAAACGTACTGCGGAAGTTCGATGAAATTTGTCTTCCGCGTAGCATTTTGTTTCGATTTGCACACACTGCAGTAATACTGATTTTCTCCTTGCAGAGATTCTTCCATTAAATATTCCACTATGCACTCCATCAGAGACTTCGGCTCCTTCGGGCCTTTGACTTTGCCCGTGACTACCGGATTCAAAATCAAAGTATAGAAGTTCTCCACAGGGCCTTTAAATTTGCCATGGCAGTTCAAGCACCTTCGAAGACACATCGGTCAAACAACAACATAAGAAAGAGTAAAAAATAAAACTCTATTACTCTATGATGTGCTGCGTCTTTCCCTGAAATAGATCTTGACACAGAGTTTTTATCAGAGGGTTTGATTGGTGGGCTAAATCGTACTCCAGCCGAACTAGCAGGAGGGAGGTGAATTCTTGAACATCTTGTTCCAAATTCCTGTCCAGGGTCAAACTTTCCACTAGCGGAGATGGATCGATAGCTCTAAAACAAAGAAACCCAGATAGTGCGAGCGTAACTGATGCGATTGAATACTGGGTTTTTACCTTCGTTTAGATTCCCGCATGCGACCGAAGACAAGTGCAAGGCTTCCTGTGACAGACTGAGGAATAACCGTACCACCTGGTTTTAGAAGCTCAACATTCTCAGTAGGGTCTTGCTTTGGATTCCAAAAATATATCCGACGGCTGGATGGAAACGCGAATTTGTCAAAGCTTACATACGAAAGCTCATTCGACATATGCACTTACCGAAATTCTGGGGTGTGATACAAAAGTTGAATGAGGCAATTCAGATAGCATGTGGCACCCAAGTTTTTCAGGCCAACGCAGTGGCGCTTCTTGTTCATAGGACGAACCCGAATGACGTAGGATCCCTCAATGCATTCTTCTGAATCAACCGGTTCAACGCAAATCCAGTTTTCTTCTCCAAGATCATTCCAACAGAACAACTTGTACGTACAGTTGGTTCTTGAAAGTGAAACACTTCTGACGTTATAAAACAAAACTGTCAATGAAATAAATTACACACGGGCATTTTCCAGCAGGGCAGCGCCTCTCCCAATCGACTAGCTCGTTGAAGTTGATACTCGTTTCCGAGGACAACGTTGGGTCGACGGAATGTCGACAAGCTCGCTTGCTTCTCAGCACCATATTTGCTGGTCCCATAGCTTAGTGCTTCAAAACTGAGTCGACCAGGAAAAGCATGAAATCGGATTCGCGTTACCACAGAAATATCCCGGACGTGACGTCGGATTGCCTCCACTGATAGTGATTGTCCCTTCCAAGCTCGTCCTTCACGCGTCACATATTTGCCGAGGGCCCATTCATTCGCCACCGCAGACGAAAACCACCAGGCAAACGCAAATCACGTCTGGATTCTCTTTCACTTTCTTAGCACACGGCCAAACCCTGCTCTCGAAACAATGCCCCGAAACTTCATTCCAAGTGAACATCACCGAGAAAGGGGAAGAATAACTTCTATCCGCGTTTTCTGCGTTCCGCGACATATCTGTTCAGGAAATACGCGATATTTTTCCGCTGCGCCGCATGCATCAGCGTTTACCCGCAATTGCATGAAGGTAACCGAGATCCAAGAACAGCGCCATATAGATTTTTGCATAGAAATGTAGCTCTAAACACAGAACTCTCGTTTTGGCGGTGGTCCCGTCATACAAGAAAGCTCCAGACAGTGAAGGAATAAACCAAGTACAGTACAGTACAGTAAAACAGATTACACCAGCCCACTCAAAAGGGTTCTTTGGGAGGCTGCTGCTCTCCATGGCTGATGCTGGCTAAAGAGCGGGATTTCGTCATAGCTCAGCTCTGGCAGATGTCACTAGCACCGGAAGGTCACCAAAGCAAGACATCACACTGCAATCCCGTAGGTGCTGTGCGGAATTTTCTCGCGGTCCCTCTATGAAACAAGGCGCCAAATTGGAATAATTTAACAAGAAGTGTGTGTGTGTGTGTGTATCAAAGAAAGGTCTGCGCTAGTAGGGAGAAATCCCGGTCGGTTCGCGCCCGGCCAATTGCCGTGTTCTGATTTATTTTTTCTCTATCTTGAAAAATCTAAATCCTGGAAACTCTGCTAAGAACAGGCCAATTGCCGTGTTCTGATTTATTTTTTCTCTATCTTGAAAACTCTAAATCCTGAAAACTCTGCTAAGAACCGCAATCAAGGTGTAAGGCTTGATTAATCTAATTCTTACTGGTAAAACCTTACAAAAAATTGGTAGCAGAGCGTGGTTCGATCCGCAACTACCAAAGGTCTAGAAAATCTTGAACTTTATAACTTTACGATCCTCTCTTTGAAAAGTCTTCCACTGCCTAAAAACTAACTCATTTCCTGGTGATATTTGTATCTATATATATATATCTAAACATCTTGTGAAGAAAAGGAAATCTTCAAACAAAAAATAAAAAACTCCTTGAGTTATTTGTGTATAAGACCTGAACCAAAACAATCAGAAAAGGTCCCGTTCTGTGGTAAGAAAACCTATACTGTTTGACCTTTCATTTTTTCTCAGTAAAAATCAAACATTTGGTAAGAAAAAATTCTGTTTCCTAAAAACATTGTGAGTATACGAATCTTAGCTCTTTTTTCCTGCATCTTGAAACTTATTTAAAAGAAGAAGCGTCTAAACCTTCTAACCTATATATATATATATCTAAACATCTTGTGAAGAAAAGGAAATCTTCAAACCAAATTTTAGAAAACTCCTTGAGTTATTTGTGTATAAAATTTTGATCGAAAAACAATCAGAAAAAGTCCCGTTTTGTGGTAAGAAAACCTATACTGTTTGACCTTTCATTTTTTCTCAGTAAAAACCAAACATTTGGTAAGAAAAAAATTCTGTTTCCTGAAAACATTGTGAGTATACGAATCTTAGCACTTCTTTCCTGCATTTTGAAACTTATTTAAAAGAAGAAGCGTCTAAACCTTCTTTCCTTCAGTTACTGATAGAAATCCTTTCTTACTTCCAATTCTCTACCCGGTTTGAAGATGAGAACTGAAAGGCCTGTCACCAGGCAGCCCACCACCCAAAATCCTGGGGGGCCCAATCCAGAAAACGAACCAAACTTGGTCCCATCCGAACCTCCCGGAAACCAAGATTCCCAAGAATTAAGGTTGACCGCTGGTTCTCCTCCGTTGACCATGTCAAATAAATCTAAAAGAAAACCTGGAAGACCTCCAAATACTCAAAGGAGGCCTCCAACTCCTCTTTCCGAGGAAGATACTAACTCTAACGACTCCTCCATCATTGGACAGGAGAACCCAGATCCAATAACCGAACTCATGAAGCTCAGCAACTTGATCATGAAAATCGACAAGGTTATCAAAATTTCTGACGATGACTATAGTCAATTACAGCTTAAACGGTTCAA
>CAJPEX010000316.1:76347-86812 GCA_905338405.1 Notodromas monacha
GTCAAACAAATCTAAAAGAAAACCTGGAAGACCTCCAAATACTCAAAGGAGGCCTCCAACTCCTCTTTCCGAGGAAGATACTAACTCTAACGACTCCTCCATCATTGGACAGGAGAACCCAGATCCAATAACTGAACTCATGAAGCTCAGCAATTTAATCATGAAAATCGACAAGGTTATCAAAATTTCTGACGATGACTATAGTCAGTTACAGCTCAAACGATTCAAACCTGAGTTACTAGACATTCTGAACTTCTTGAACAACCTTACTGGCAATCCTTGGTCAGCCTCCGAAAATGAGGAAGTTAAAAAACTAACAGACCAGCTCAGAGTCAGTTACAGCTCAAACGATTCAAACCTGAGTTACTAGACATTCTGAACTTCTTGAACAACCTTACTGGAAATCCTTGGTCAGCCTCCGAAAATGAGGAAGTTAAAAAACTAACAGACCAGCTCAGCCTCATTAAAATATCTTCTTGGGAAGACATGAAAAATGGCTAGTCAGTTACAGCTCAAACGATTCAAACCTGAGTTACTAGACATTCTGAACTTCTTGAACAACCTTACTGGTAATCCTTGGTCAGCCTCCGAAAATGAGGAAGTTAAAAAACTAACAGACCAGCTCAGTCTCATTAAAATATCTTCTTGGGAAGACATGAAAAATGGCTGGAAATCTAACTTAAGACCAACAGTAAAAGAAATAAAAGGAGTTGTCTTTCCCGACCCACCATCTGAGCAAATCTTCTTCCAAAATCAAAAGGGGATGCTTGACCCCTCCAATCCTGCCCTAGACAGGGTCCTCGAAACCTATGGAACAGGCAATCCCTTATCCTCTCCAGAGGAAGTAATTTCAAGATACGAAAAGAAAAGAGACTCTCCCGCCTTTATTAGATTTGACGGAGATCGCGACCAGGACAAAAATCTAGATAGTATCTGGGAAACTTTCAGAACAATTCATGAGGCTCCCACTTACCAGATAAAACCCGAAAAGAGAATTAGTCTCCTGAGATCTCACCTGACTGGTGAAGCCAAATACATAACTTCAATGTTTCAAGGGAGACAAAAGGAAGAAGACTACATTGCTTTAGTCAAATATCTGTTTAACAAATACGGAAAGATCTCCTCTTCTGCCCAAAGGCTATACAGAGAATTGGAAAAGCTAACCCCAAGGGATGAGTCCCTATCTGGAGCTGCTGAATATGCAGACTTGGCTACTAATCTTATTGGAAAAATTATAAAAGTTGAGCCTGACGCTAAATCAGTGGAATTAAGGGTTTGGCCTATCATACAAGCTAGACTAACAGCCCATATGATGATAGACAACCTGATGGCGAAAGCCTCCTATTTTGAACAACAAAAATGGGAAGCCAACCCAGAAAGAAAATACTGGTGGTTGAGAATCCAGTTGATGGATCTCGCTGAAAGAGAAGCTCCCATCTCCACAAGAGTTATCTCCTCTTACAAAACTTGAGTGAAAATTCAGAAGCGAAAAAGATCAGAATCTCCTGAAAAGGAAGAAGAGTCTCCCAAAAGACTAAGAACTTACTCAGAACCTAGGGAAGAGAAACCTAGAACATCTAATACCTCCAAATATTCTAAACCCTACCAACCTAAATTCACCCCCAGAAATGGGAAATCTTTTGAGAAAAGAACCTGGAAATGCGTCTTCTGCAATCAGGGTCATTCTCCTCTCTTTTGTAAAGACCTTACCCTTGAGAGTAAGAACAAAATCATACGTGAAAAGAGACTCTGCTATAAAGGGGGGATCTTTGCCCTCCAGATGGAGGCATACTCCAGGAGTTGACAATCCTGCTGATTTAGCTTCTAGAGGGGTCAAACTCGAAGACCTAACACCTGATTCAATATGGTGGAAAGGACCTAAATGGTTACCTAACCCAACAGAATGGCCAAAGCAAACTATAGAGATAGGAGTTTCTGCTGCTAGAATTAAACCAGTAGTCTCCACTGAGATCGAGCTTACGCTCGAAAAGGTTTACACAGGAATCTCAGATGATTGGAGCAGAACCATCATCAGAACCACAACCTGGTTAAAAATTAAAGAGTTTTTCAGGCATAGAGCACGAATTAAAAAGGGAGTCTCATTAGACAAATCAAAGATTGGAAAGCCCTTTCATTCCCAATCCAATGGACTCTTTAAAAAGGGCACAGGGTTTCTAAATAACCTCGCGCCTCGTGAACTGTATGAAGGCATTGTTGAAACTTTCAGGGTGGTCCAAAGACTCAAATCCCCAGAGGAATGGCATACTCTAAAGATGGGAGAGATAGTGGAAAGAAAACCAGATTTGGTTTGGAACGAAAGACTGGGTTTGATTCTTTCAGTCAGCCGTCACCAAATCCATCTTTTCCGTCAAATATGTATTACTCCCTTGCGCTAACGCAGGGGGAGCAGAAGCCCCCAAAGCCAGGACTGGCGCATCAAAAGCTCGGGAAAGTTCATCAAAATACCCATAGAGGGCTTGCAGAAAATGCCCGAAATTGGGATAATGACGAATAACGTCAGGTTCAGTTAAATTCTTTAAATCATTGGTCCCCACTCTAACAAAAACATGAGTAAAGCGAAAGGAAGAACTCAAATGTAGATCCGCGTACACTCTGTTACGCATTTCTTCAGGAGAAACCACTTGTCCCTCTCCAACCAAAGCAGACCATCCACTTAACGAGTACTGAAAAGAAAATGAAAGAAAATTCAGTAAATTCTCGTGTTCCAAAAAGAGAACTTGCAAAAGAATGCTTTATTCCTCTACCTGATACAATTCTATGCCCCTCCCAGCAAGAAGATGCTCGAAATCAAAAACCGCTCTGGTTGTGGCCTTTTCGGGTCGGATGTTATCACAAAACGTATTGCGCCCTTCAGCCAGTCTCCAAGGAACAGTTAAAGAAGTGCCAAGAAGTAAAACACAAGGGCCTTTTCCTGAATTCTTCAATTTTGCCCCTTGATGACGATTCTGGGGCGAACCATATGTGTAATCTTGTACAACGCAACCCGGAACCGGAAGAAAATGCTTTGAATCTTTGTCCAACTTCTGTATGTCCAAACCAAAGCGCTTGAAAACATTGCGCTTATACCCAATCGGATCCTCTGGCTCAAATAGGCTCCCTCTGAAGGGATGATAGCAATGCCCTGAGCAAAACAGAATTTGAGAAAAGGGTTACAATAAGATTCTCAAACTAAAAATTATTTACTCTAAGAAATCTTACAAGGATTCAGTAAATCCAGAAGCTCCTCCTCCATGTCAAAGCCGAAAGCCCCTTGCTTCACTTCTCTTTTAACTGAAGCTGATGTAACTTGAAGAGGCACTGAACCCTTTGTCTTCACCCTCTTTGATAAGGCATCTAAAGCCTGGGAGTCCTCAACAATACCACTCTCCTCATTTGTACGGGGACGTTTAGCAGCGGCCAGATTTTCAGGGGTCTTTAACTGTTTCAGCAAATTAATGATTGATTATGTCAAAGCCAAAAGCCCCTTGCTTTACTTCTCTTTTAACCGAAGCTGATGCAACTTGAAGAGGCACAGAACCCTTTGTCTTCACCCTCTTTGATAAGGCATCTAAAGCCTGGGAGTCCTCAACAATACCACTCTCCTCATTTGTACGGGGACGTTTAGCAGCGGCCAGATTTTCAGGGGTCTTTAACTGTTTTAGCAAATTAATGATTGATTGCTTATTACGACGTTGAGTTGCCGCAAACTTAGCATCTTCCATCCAGTACTCTTGAATGGCCTCCACGCTTCCCAAAAAGACCTTAGTCTCACCAACCGTCCACACCTGAAGATCCCCAGTTGTAAGTTCTAAAATAAAAGGGGAGATCAGAAGAAATAAAATCAATGCTGACTGAAAACTAATGTTAAAATGAAAATTTAGTACTCTTACTGAGTGTACTGGAGGTGAAACCTATCCCCTCAGCCAGATAAACCTGGGGGATTCCACTTAGAGCACTTTGAAAAACAGCCGAATGACGCTCCATCTGGCGTCTCATAGAAGCCTCCACTTGAAGCAGTTGGCTCTCCTCCCTTTCATGTAACTCCGCTATAACTTCCCCACATTCTTCTAAATTCTCCCGCTTCTCAGAAATCTCTTTCTCCTCTAAAACGTATTTTTGCAAAATACGTTTTTGAGAAGAAAACTCATAGAAGCCTCCACTTGAAGCAGTTGGCTCTCCTCCCTTTCATGTAACTCCGCTATAACTTCCCCAAATTCTTCTAAATTCTCCCACTTCTCAGAAATCTCTTTCTCCTCTAAAACGTATTTTTACAAAAAATTAATACGTTTTTGAGAAGAAATGTGCTCAGCGTACTGTTGAGACTCCTTTTGAAGACGGTCGAGTTCAGCTTTAAGACCATCCCTCCCAATTTGAGCATTTTTCTCATTTTCCAGAAATGGAAGAAAATCCCCAATGCGCTGAAGACTGGCATCAGAAAGCGAAACAAGTTTTTTGGCCAGGTCCACAGCAGACTTCGGTAAAGTAACCGTAAAAGTATCAGCAGAAGAACCGCACTCCAGGGGGACTTCTTGAGAGAGTTTGACGTCATCTTTGACCTCTCCCAATTCTAAAAAGGAGTTTTCAATTCAAAAGGAAGTAAAATTTTTTATTTTTGCGACGCTCAAAACCACTTGTTTTTTAAAAAACTTACCCATAGCTTCTTCCTCCTCATCTGAATCTTCAATTAATATAGGAAGGTCCGATTCCATCTCCTTCTCCCCTTGAGCCTCACTGTAGGACTCATTCGATTCTGCCACATCAAAGGGCTCCACAACCTTTTCCGAATCCGACATGTTCTCAATTTTCTTTTAATCGCTTTAACGAATCCAAAACGTTCAATGGCAAAGTCTCCTCAAAAGGTAAAGGAATGAGCTTCTCTGTTAACGAAAAAGAGAAAATTTTTCTCATATTAACCAATACCCAATCTCAGCACAAGAAAATTGGAAAACACCTGAATCAAAACAGAACGGATGAACGAAAAGAAACTATCAAGATCCCAGTCGGAAATCAAAGGTCAGTCTTCAAACCTCTAATCTCTACCTGAGATTTTAACCGTTCCTTTCAACGCTTACAAAATGACAAATCTAGAAAAACTTGCTAAAAAATTCCTACTCGCCGACTTACGGCATCAAGCATGACCGTCATGGGGGATATCCCTTTCTAAAAAACTAAGGATAACATCCCTTGACGACCAAGTAGATAACCGAATAAAAAGCCAAAAAAGGAGGATCCGATACCCCCCCCCACCACCACCTTTTTTCGCCAAAATTGGCTCGGTACATGATCGGTGGGGGCAAGACTTGATTTCGAACAAACCTCAAGTCCAATGCTCCATCGACCATACACAAAACCAGTTTCAATAAAAGGGGGATATTCTCTGCCAAGTTTGGCACACTTAGAGTTGGAAAAACAAAGGCACGAGAGCTTTCGCCGAACATTCAATACTAAAGACGGTCGCGGTAGAGGAGGTTACCCAAGAAAAGCAAAACTAGGGTACCCTTCCCCGCAACCCTCCCCAATATCAAACACAACCACTGCCAACTTTGGCACACTTTAAGAATCCAAAATAAAATTGCAAAAAGGCTTTCGCTGAATCTTCAATACTAAAGATAGCCGACCAGATGGCTGGGGAAGTAAGAACTCCTTGGAAACTCACACTGATTCCCTGAAGCCCAGAAGGCTGAGAAAGCACGAAGTTCACCGTCGGGCGTTTTCGCCGGATTCCACTGCTCCTGTTCTTCTACTATACTTATACAAATATACTTCTTTGATTTTGACTGAGTTTGAAATGTGAAAATGCTACAACTGAAAACTTGCTTCTTTTTAGTCCCAATTTTATAATTGTTTGCACTAAGTGTTGTAACCAGTGTTTGAATAAACTAACAATCTTTAAAGGATCATGCAGTCAGTAAATAAAGGGCTCCCAGCAGCTTAACAGTAATCAAATGTTTGAATTTATTTTCTTTAATTTATGAAACAATTAGTGTATCTTTAAAGTGATGATGTGCAGTACAGTATAATGTTCTCATTTTGAACGTTTCATGTTCGTGAATGTATTTTGAGCTCTAATTCCTTGTGGATGTTGAAAAAAGGGTATGAGAAAATGTCATGAAAATAATTGCATCCCACAACATGAACCAAGGTAGTCTTTTGTGAAAGGGAAATCCATACCTCGTCGTCTGCGTCGTAAACACGAACTAAATATCGCTGGTTGGGAAATCAGGCTAAACCTAAAAACCTGATCTAGCGTAAGGATGTCAAGATATGCCCGACCCTAAGACCGTTTTTAAGGGTGCCGTCCTACCAAACACAAACTTGTCGTCATTGTGCTTAAGCTTACACTCTCTTTTGCGATGTTATCTACGATATGTAAGGTACAAGATGACACGTAATTAACTGAATGAATTCGAAAAACGCTTTTCTTGATTTATTCAAAAGTCGAAATATGTGCGGAGAATTACATTGCCGAAAGTAAATTAAATGTAGTTTGGTTTCCACCACTGCCAAAATTTTTTGAGGCGCAAAGACGCGACATCTGTCAGCAGGAAAATGAATCTTTACGGCGCTCCGAAACGATGAAAGGCCAGCAGTTTTTTCCCCTTTTATTGGAGGATGTCGCTTGTGCATGAGGTTCAAGCGTCCCTGTCAAGTTTCCAAATAATGATGACTCTGTTGTGTAGGGGATGTTTCTTGTTGAAGTTGCATGATTGAGATGGCGGATTATCCTTTTAGTTTAGTTTATTCATTTAGTTTAGTTTATTCATTCTTTTCGGACTTCTCAATTTGTTTTCACAGTTAGCAAACGAAGTGAAGGAGCAGTTGCTTGCTTGGGGTTTTTGTACGGAAGATATCATACACAAGCACACCTACCCATTCCGAATAAATTTCTATCGGTATCCCGGATTGATTATCCTGATCCGTCAAGGAAAGCAACGGGTAGAGCATTTGAGTCGTCAAACTTCCCGAGGAGAAACAAACCCAGGAATGAAAACGCAAGCGATTTGTTCAGGGGAAGCTTCTGCGGAATCTTCAGCAGCAATTGAAGAGGAATCTGACCCTCATTCCTGTGCAGAATTTTCTCGCGGCCCCTCTATGAAACAAGGCGACAAATTGGAGCCAAAACTGTAATCCAATTGGCGCATCACCGGGACGCACCGATACAAACGAAAGTTAAAACCAATTCCCGCAAAAGGGGTATCCTAAAATAAAACGTGAAACAAATTGGTGAAACAAAGACCCCAAGGCCAAAAAAGGAGAGCAATCCCCGGAAACGGGATAAAACAAATCGCCGAAAAAGTCGGCGCCACCCTTTTTGACAGGGGGACATCGACTCCTCTAAAAACGCGGGGTCATTCGACCCCTCAAGACTTCGTGAAAACACAAAACCAGCTGTCAAGAAGGAGACGAAAAATCTCGTCTCTTGTATCGTAAAACAATTTGTCTCCCGAATTCGGGACGTTTCGAACTGTCAAAACTCGAGCTTCGAAATAACCCTTTTTGACAGGGGGACATCGACTCCTCTAAAAACGCGGGGTCATTCGACCCCTCAAGACTTCGCGAAAACACAAAACCAGCTGTCAAGAAGAAGACGAAAAATCTCGTCTCTTGTATCGTAAAACAATTTGTCTCCCGAATTCGGGACGTTTCGAACTGTCAAAACTCGAGCTTCAAAATGCTCAACTGGCAACTTTACAATCTTAACAGCCTTTTTGCAAACTGTCAAGACCCATGTTTTTCAGCAGAAAGCTAATTTAACAAACGGCTGGAAGATCGTAAAACCAACCACCCGGTTTTCGGGAAAATACGCATTTACGAAACCTTTACGAAAAACAGCAGATGCCACCACCTGGTGTTTTCAAATTTGCGCAAACAAGGAAAACCCGCCAAAATCGGCGCAAAATCATATATAAACCCCAGAAAATTGGGCAACACAGTCAGTCAAGTTTAGAAGGTCGAACTGTTGAAGTTGTGTTCTAAAAATTCGAAATTCGGGACTTAGAAAATTCTATACTATCAGGGCGATTTTGAAACATCGCGAAATCTAAAAGGCGTCGGTACTTTGCCTCTTTTCTTCGGTTCTTCAACCCCCCTTTTTTTGTTTGTTAAGAACGGGACTCGTTTTCTTAATTTATCTTCTCAACGCTGTGTGTGAATACCTTGTCAAAATCGGGACTTGACCCAGTTACAAAATTCTAATTGTAAAGGAAATCAAGTCCACTTCTGGACTACTTGAAATCCTACGAGGTCGAATATTGTTCATTGTTGCAAATCTTGTACATCTGAGTGTGTATACCTTGTATTTTGTGCAAACCGTGTGTATAATTTAACAAGAAGTGTGTGTGTGTGTGTGTATCAAAGAAAGGTCTGCGCTAGTAGGGAGAAATCCCGGTCGGTTCGCGCCCGGCCAATTGCCGTGTTCTGATTTATTTTTTCTCTATCTTGAAAACTCTAAATCCTGATGGACAAAAAGCTTTTGCTCTACTTGATACTGGAGCACAAACTACCCTTATCACGGAGGAATGCGTTAAAAGACTTGGGTTGTCTCCCAGAGCAACTGATTGCAACTACATAATTCAAGGAGTTAACGAAATGGGAGAATGTTTAGAAACAAATAAAGTCGTTCACCTCACCCTTGGAAATAGAAGTGGAAAGGGTTTTCCCTTAGCAACCTATGCCCTAGTCGTACCTGTAGACCATGCCTGGTCAGGGTCCAACCCAGAGATTCTTACCTGGATGAAAACTCCATCTCAAAAGGCTATACTAGCTGACCCCCGGATTACTGAAACTGAAGCGATTTGGTGGGATATTATTATTGGAGGAATTGATATGATGACCGTTTCCGGTTCTGGAACCAGAAGATTATACGAAACAGACCAATTTTGCATTCAAGATACCATGTTTGGTGGAGTAGCAAGGGGCTTTCTTAGTGTTGAAGCTCCCTTCAAAACTCACAGAATAATTTCCTTTTCAGCCAAAGTTAGAGAAGAGAATCTTGAAGATACAAATTTTGCATTCAAGATACCATGTTTGGTGGAGTAGCAAGGGGCTTTCTTAGTGTTGAAGCTCCCTTCAAAACTCATAGAATAATTTCCTTTTCAGCCAAAGTTAGAGAAGAGAATCTTGAAGATACTCTGCTTAATCAGGAAATAACCAATCAATTGGTACGTGACAGATTTGATATCTTTGGTGAAAAAGACGAAGACAAAGCAGATTCAAAAGAAGAACTGCAAATTTATCTTGAAAAGCTAAAACTAAGTGAAACAGGCAGAGTCATAGCTCCATTACCCAAAACTGTGAGATTCCCTCAAGACTGCTGTAAAAACCTAATTACTGGAGAAATCCGAATCAAGTCTGTTGTTAACCTCCTAAGAAAGGGAGGATTGCTAGCCGAAGCCTACAAAGAACAAATAAACGACTGGGAAAAGGATGGAGTCATCACCCCCACCTCCCTTGAGGAACTTGACAAAAGGGGAACTCCATATACAGAACTCCCTCATCATGGAGTAGCTAGACCGGAAAGTAAAACAACCCCTGTTAGGGTTGTCATAGCAGGCAATGCCGCCGACAAGGGTAAAACTTCCTCAAACGACTTCCTTGATCAAGGACCTAACATCTTACCTGTCATACCCGATATCATAAATAAAATAAGATGCTCAAAATACTTTGGAGTGGCTGACATAAAAAAGGCCTTTCTTCAAGTTCAACTAGCTGAAGACGACCAGTGGCTCTTAATAATCAGAATGCCTGAACTGAAGGAAGATGGCTCTATTAAAACCCATTTTTTCAGATTTTTAAGGCTCCCCTGGGGCATAAGTTGCGCCCCTTTTGTGCTAAATGCCAGTATAAGATTCCTTTACAGAAAAGCTCACCAAGAAGGAATCCTTACCGAAATTGAGCTTCAGGAACTCGAAGAAAATACTTATGTAGATGATGTGGTTGTCTTTGGACAAACCTTTGAAGAAGTCAAAACTAAACTAGACAAGGTTACAAATATCCTCAAAAGCGGCGGCTTCATACTAGATAAATTCAGAGCTCACCCTGAAAAGGTTGAAGATATGTCAACTCAAAAGGCCTACAAACTTTTGGGGCTGTCCTATTGTCCTAAAACAGATACCTTCTCATCTTGTGCTGACAAAGTTACTGAATTTGTTAATCTCAAGAGAATCACCAAAAGACAAATAGCAGGAATCATTGCTCGCATATATGACCTAATGGGATGGGCAACTCCCTTTGTTACCTTAGCCAAACTACTATTTCAGACCTTCAACGATCAACATCCTAAAGCTGCCTGGGATTCTAAATTGTCTTTGGCTGAAACACAAAAATGGAAGGCTATAGCTGAGTCAGCAGCAAAACTGAACCAAATTAGGATTGAAAGACATCCTCCAATGGATCCTACTCTGAAAAGAGAACTGCATGTATTCACTGACGCCAGTGGCCTAGCTCTCGGTGCAGCAATTTATCT
>CAJPEX010000316.1:86903-121479 GCA_905338405.1 Notodromas monacha
AAAACCCGCCAAAATCGGCGCAAAATCATATATAAACCCCAGAAAATTGGGCAACACAGTCAGTCAGGTTTAGAAGGTCGAACTGCTGAAGTTGTGTTCTAAAAATTCGGAATTCGGAACTTAGAAAAATTCTATACTACCAGGGCGATTTCGAAACATCGCGAAATCTAAAAGGCGTCGGTACTTTGCTTTTTCTTTCGGTTCTTCAACCCCTTTTGTTTGTTAAGAACGGGACTCGTTTTCTTAATTTATATTCCCAACGCCGTGTGTGAATACCTTGTCAAAATTGAGACTTGACCCAGTTACGAAATTCTAATTGTAAAGGAAATCAAGTCCACTTCTGGACTACTTGAAATCCTACGAGGCCGAATATTGTTCATTGTTGCAAATCTTGTACATCTGAGTGTGTATACCTTGTATTTTGTACAAACCGTGTGTATAATTTAACAAGAAGTGTGTGTGTGTGTGTGTATCAAAGAAAGGTCTGCGCTAGTAGGGAGAAATCCCGGTCGGTTCGCGCCCGGCCAATTGCTGTGTTCTGATTTATTTTTTCTCTATCTTGAAAAATCTAAATCCCGGAAACTCTGCTAAAACCCGCAATCAAGGTGTAAGGCTTGATTAATCTAATTCTTACTGGTAAAACCTTACAGTTCAATTGCCAAAAGCAGTACTGTACAGTTAAGACTATATATAAGGACACAGTGAATTGGGAGAAGGTTTTTGAAGATTACAGATATGATGGATTTCCTGAACAGGTCCAATATATCCTCTTCATTCCAAGGAATAACGTACGACACATGACGCTTCTTTTTCTTCCGGGTAATCAAGTCCTTGATACATTATGAAATTGATGCTGTAACTCAGGTGATAACGTGAGGATGAACATGTTCTCATGTGGACTCAGCAAGTTCAGCTAGGGCGTCTGCCGAAATAATATCTTTACTTCTGTTGAACGCATATTCAAACCCGTACAATTTTCTCTAAAAAGATGTGCGTGATATAGATAAAAACCAAATGCAAGAATGGGAAGATAAATATGATGAATTTGTTCTAAATTACGGCGAAAGTGCACGAGGTCAATTGACGTCAGCCTTGATAGTTCATGTGGAACTGAATAATGGCATAGGTTTATTGATGGCAAATCACTCTAATGTTCTCAATTTTGGGTCATTCATCGTCAGAGTCTATCAGGAGAGTCAAATTAAGATAAACGAATAGTAGCAAATTATTTAGAGCAATGGATTTTTCAATTCATACCTGAACCATCGGGAGATTTGTTGAGTGCGCTATAAGAATTGTGTAAGAACAATGGTTCGTTGGAGCTTTTCAAGATATCAAGATTTGTGCAGATCCTTCAAGTTTAACATGATTTATTCATATATTCGCAGTCTATTAATCATGTTGATCAATCTAATTCTAAACAAATGAGGATCGAAGTTCATTTAATTTTTTTTATTTTTATCGGAAGCATTAATTTGAATGTCTGACGATACATCTATTGAATCAGAATGATCCCGCGTCGAAGGAAAGTTGCTCGGCACAAATTTTACCTTTCAAAATTTAAATATCTGCAAAGAAAGAAAGATAAAACATCAAAAGCTTACTCTTTTTAGAATCGATTTACTAATCCTTTTTTTTTTTTTTTTGCTTTTCAATGTCCCTTCGTGCTGTAGTGGAGCATGCTGCATCGCACTTGAATTGGTTAACGACATTTCATCAGCGTATCTCGAAGAATAATAATTCCTCTCTGAAAAATTAATTTTGACTCTACTGAGTCCGTGAAATTTCCGGTAGAAGCACAATGAATATAAAAATGTTCCCTCCTCCGAAATCGTTGAAAGTAAGTGCCTCGTTCCGCTAAAATTTTGCTAATCATTTCCGGTATTTAAAGCATACGATGAACGAATAAATTCAAAGAATAATGACCAGAACAAGTCATTGAGTTTCTGCAGGATTTTAAACGCTAACAACGACTGTCTTCTAAATTGAGCTCATGATCTAATTTTAATGAAGATTGACAAAAAACTAACAGGGTTTACAACGGAACAAGCGAAGTACAGTATTCAATTTGAATTTCACGGATGAGAATATAGGGATTCATAATCTCACGGTTTCGATTTTTTTTTTTACAAATTCATGGGAAACTTTCATTCTTTGCTATTAATAATATCCATATTTGCCTCACGACCCGAGTGTCAGGTGAATAATGACACTCGAACATTCCCTAGTACTGTGAAACTAGCTGAGAACATCCATGAAAATTTGAAATTCAAATTCCCGAGCCCTCTCCACCTTATGGTCGCAAACATACCGCCTTGCAGGAACGAGATTGTAGCCGAAAAAAAGCAAGTCATCATCACTTCCTTCAAAGTTCCTTTTTTTGTGGAAAATTTATGATTTTTTCACTCAAAATATTTCGTAGAAATGGCACAATAGCTTCGAGTTCCGGTTCACCTGTTGTTTGCAGATTGATGCATCGAATGATGACTGGTCCACAGTTCGAGATGAGCCCAGGTCACGAGGTCGGCAGAGATGTAAAAGAATAAGCGAACACTTCTTTGTTTCATTAAAACGTCATGATATATTTTTTCCGATCCAAAAAAAAAAAAAAAAGATCTCATTCATTCGCAACCCTCCGATTCATGACAACTTTCACGCAAATCGACAACGGTCATCTTCCTGCTTCTAGAAGCTCTCCGTATTTTCCTTTTCTCTTACCCTCTCGAGTTCATCCCTCACCGAAACAACGAAACAATGTTCACAAGATTTGTTTTCTTTTTTCAGCGAGATTCGAATTTGAAAAATTTACAAACGATCGATTGCTGAAGTTCCCATTTGCAGCAGATGCACGCGTTTGATTGACGAGACGGGAAAATATGGTTGCAGGAATGCCCGAATGCGTACAAAAAAACACACAATCACATCGAAGTTCACCGTGATTTTCCTTCCGCGTCGACGATCGACGTGGTGCTTTCGGGGTCTAACAACTCAATTAATATTAATTGTTTCCAGACTGAATCATAGTACAGCAGAACCTCTGTTATCCGTGCTTCTGTATTTCCGACTATTTATTGCACTTCTTGAAATTATAAAAATTTCGTTCGTGTGTATAGAAGAGCGCGTAACGCCATGGAAACTGGGGATGAATGGATCAGAAAGATCCAAAATTGTTGTTCGAATGAAGTACGAGGGCTTGACGAGGTTGATAATTTTTGCAAACATTTTACTGATCATAATTGGAAATTATCCGAGGGAAACATAAATGGAAGATAATATATTTTAAAAAATTAATACTACATGTCTGTCGATTTTTGTTTGTCCAGGTTGGAATTGAGAGAAGACAAGTACAAAGTCATGTAAATAATGCTATGCAACATGTTTTAAAGTGATTTGCCTTCTCTTGGGAATTTTTAGTGCTTCTGAAAGTGAGTGTGAGAATTTTCCAAGAATTCCATCTGTGGTTAGTCTACTGATGGTGAGCAAGGGTTTGTTCATGTCCTGGGTATAGTCGCAGACTCCAACGTTTTCCAAAACATTCGTGGACAAGAAAATATCAAGTTATTGTCATATTAATTTCCTTGCTGCAATTGTCTGCAAGATTTTTTCTAAATATTGATAAAACGGAATGTTTGGGCTGAAATCGTGGACTTCCTGTTGAAAAAGCCAAGCGTGGAGAATTAATATCTTCAAAGATACGATAATATACTCATCAAAACCTCGGACATGGCAGTCTCTGTCATTTTTTCAAGCGTATGTTTCAAAACTGCCTGTTTTAAATTGAACGTTTTCAGGATTCCAAATTGAAGCTGATTTGAAAGAAGGATTCCTTCCGGAAAATGTAGGGATAAACTTCGGCGCTGCTCAAACGGAGAATATTTGGGGCAAGGTCACAGTGCAGGTTCACGAGCAATAATGTTGGAACATTTTATTTTAGATCTGCCAAGACTTTTTTATCGTTCAAAAGTAGACAACCTGGAGAACAGAGGTTCCACTGTACGCAAGGAATCCGAAGAGCGAGATAGAGAGACGCTTTCTTGGGGTTCGAGATGGAAATGTCAGCAAGTTTTTTTTTTTTACCATGGAGGGGTCAAACAATGGGGAACGATTTCCGACAGTTTCTGCCGTTTTGGAAGCCGCCGCGAATTAACAAGGTACCCCTTACACAACGCGGGGAGATGAAATAAAACTTGTTTGCACGCCCGTCTCGTCAGTACACGTTTTTCTCACTCATCTCCTCCTTTTCCCGCTCCTCATCGTCGTCGTCGACGCTCGTCACGTCACGTCAAGTCACGTCACGCCAAATAGCAGTTTCCGCTTCGCATTTTCCCACCCACATATTCGCCGTCGGTTCATCCTCGCTTCCGTCTCGATCGGGGAAGCGGTAACTCTTTTTTTATTTTCTGTTGTCCCCACACTGTTCCTCGTCGGTCCGGAATAATCAATTATTTCTTTCCCTTGGTGTTTTATGAGTTCTGCATTTTTTCCACGTTTTTTTTCACTCGTTTATCCAAAATGGAGACCACCTGGCTCAGGTAAACGATCGCCGGAAGTCGTGGAAGTGTCGACGCCGTGGGCTCTGCACTCGGCGTCATCACTGCTCGCTGTCGGTCGTGACGATTTCGACGTGATGGAGGAAGATTCGTTGGCTCGTCGGTCGCCGTGAGTTTCTCTGCTTCTGACGATTGCGGCGAAGGTGATGTCGGTCATGTCGAAGGGATGACACATGCTGGCCACACACAGACCCAGGGAGAGTGTCAACAACAGGATTGAATCCAGGACTGTCGGTCCAACGACGGACCCGGCGCTATCTGAACGAGGGAGATTAAAAAAAAAAGAAAGGAAATTGAAATGTCCAGTTTCGCCTTCCAGTATTAGTAGATTATTTTTAAGGATGTCGTTATTCGAAGCGTTTGTGTTTTTCAAGACTTGCTGGGTTTTCATCACTGAACGAATAGGGATGATGTTTCCTTGGTTGGTTCAAGTGTTTGCTAGCCGCGAAAAATTGTATGGCGGGAGAATAAACAGAAGATTTTTGGAGCCGCCGACTTTGAAAATATTTGCTTTCAGAAGGGAAGCTTGCGAAAACCATGCCAAAAAATCATTCAATAATGGGATATATTCAGGAGCAGCATCTGTAATCGAAATCCTGGAAATGTGATGGTTTAGCATGCGTGCTAGCCTTTCGACCCATTTTATCACGTGCATCCGACTCAAATACTGTAGAAGAAACCTGTTCATTCGGTTTCTCCTCAAGTATATCCCTGACCGATTTTTACTGGCATTTGCAGGCGTTTTTGTGTGCCATCAATGCTTTCAATTTTGAATAAATAAATGAGCAAGCCAGACAGACTCAAAGCGCAAAAATACTGTTCAGTGTATAGTATGTTCAGTAGTGGAAAGAATGCTTTCCAAGACCAATAGAAAATTTGCAATGAAAAACTTCATCGCATTCGCAAAGCATACGTCGAGGTATGCTCCAAACAATGGCTGCGATGCTTGGTCTTTTTTTTTTTTTTGCTTTAGCATTACAGACTCAAGCTTTTGCTCGTATTTGCCTCGCTTAACGGCCCTGACCTAAAGAAAAGTCCTTGAGAAACATGATTATTACATCCTTTTCACTTTGGATAATCAACACCAGTCCCGAATAACACCGCAGATGCCGAAGAATTCTTCATGAAATAAAAATGAAATGTCATGTGTCGAAAGTAGCGTTCAAATTTATTTTCAAAGCAGGAAAAAGTATCTATTTTCTTCTAATTTGTTCTCCATGGAGTTTTTCTCGCTTTCCAGGTGGGTTTCATATCAATTTTAGACGCAGTTTTGGAATTCTTTGGATAATGCAGAGCAAAGTAGACAATCGTAATATGCTTCAATAAAAAACACAATTTTTAGATACTGTACATCGTTTTTATAAGCCTAACACGCGCAAATAGGTTTCACCTGAATTTTCTGCGAGAATTTTTGATTTGTAATAAAATGACAGAAATTTCCGAAAATTCAGAAAAATTTTCGGAGGAAAATGCATTCTCCTTGGGAAAATTTAATTTTTGAACTGGGAAATACTGATTCAATAAAGCCTCACTTCGGAGAAAGACAATAGACTAGCTTCAACTTGTGCTGGTGCGATGAATAAAGATCTGTTCGATGAATAAAGAAAGAATGTAAAAATTTGTGGATTCCTGCAATTAGTTTCGTTAGCCACCCCCATGTCATTCTTAGAACCTGGTTGTACAAGGTTGATTTAGAAATGGAAAAATATTGAGACGGTTATATAGCAGATATGAGCTGAGAAAATTAATACAAAAAGAGATATTGAATTGATTTGATTGCTCCTGTGTCTTGTCTGCAAATTATTCACTCATCATTATCCTTGTCGATTTATCCTTTGAGTATTGAGTTACAAGACAATGAGATTTTGATAATTCGCAAGTTGCATTTTGCAGCCAACAAAAAGCCATCGAGTTTTGGCATGTCTTGATTTTTCTCATTTTATTTTCAGACGGTATGCACTCTCACACTACTGTATCTGCCGTATTCTGCACTTGAAAATGACCAGGACTAGGAATCGGGGCATGCAAAGGGGATATCCGAAGAGGGAACCGGGATTACCCGGCCCCGGAGGCCCATCGCCGAAAATCGCAGCCGCGGTGCTCTGAAGCAAGAAAGCATGCGACAGAAACTATAGCATAGATATGTATAAGAGGCGCGAGAAGGAGGGAAATCCATCGTCGCCACGCCTGAATAATTATCCGGGTTGGGAAACGACGTTGTCGTCGACTGACGAGCATTGTGCTGGAGCAAACGCCGTCGACGACGATGACGAGAGGCAGGCACCGACCAGCCGGGGGAATCGCCAATTCTGCCTGCCCCCCGGGGTACGTGGCGGGGAACCCCTTCCGTTTCGACTTTCAACTTCCCATCCGGTTCGGAAAAAAAATGAATGACTAAATTTTCGAATAATTGAAGACTCGATCGGAGAAGGCCAGCATCTCACAATTAACACGACCAAACAAACTATCGAACTATCAAATCCAACTTCTTATTTCTCACACCGCAAGTTTTATTTTTGTTCACGAAGTGCAAAAGTATTCATCAATATCCATCACATCAGCTAAAATCACCGAATACTTCGTCGGATGACCCTTTTCCAATAGATGTATTGATATTAACAAGCAGAATACTGTATACTATACCAGTATACAGTACTGGAAAGTATGATTAATACACTGATCTTAGATTCCCATCCACTAAAAAAAACTTGACGCTGTTCTTGCACTTTCTTGAAAAACTAGTTTGAACACGAGCATTTGCATCGATATATACATCTGTCAATTCACATTCAAATTACGCAGCATGAGTCTGTTAGCATGAATTCTTGTTGAAAATAGGTTTAGTCCAGTTATGCATTTCACATATCAAGTTGAAATGAATTTTACATCAAGCCAGCTCAGTTAATAAGTCATTCAAGTTAGGTTGGCATTAGTTGCATTTACTGTGATTTCTATGAATTACCATTTACTATAAACTAAAAATTAGTCATGCTTCATAGCCCATGCGTCAATATTCTGAAGGTTGAAATACACTTTTTCTGCTTTCACTCTTTCTATCATTATCTCAGCATTCCAATCGTACCTCAGAGTTTTTCGTTCGTTTCGTCTCAAAGTACCAGTCTGACAATAATCTATATAAGGCGGAAAAACATGGCAAACTGGTGTGTATGTAAATTTCATCAGATCTATTTGTGTTGTCAGTTAAGCCAGCTGATGCGTCGAGTTAGCTAGCAATAAAAATTGATATATTTCGGCTTTGTTCAAGGCCAAGTGATCGCGGTCCACACTTGAGCCACAAAAAAAATCCTGACGACGGAAAAATGTCTGTGGAGAAAAGGTCCACCAGAAAATTCGACGCAGCGAAACTAAATCCAGGAATAGATACAAATTCTTGCTTGTGACGAAAAACGGTGATGGAACGATCATTATGAAAATAAAACTTACTATAAATCTGATGAGGATTTGTATATTTAAAATTTCATTTCAAGAAAATTTCAGCATTTCGGCTGCTGATTTTTTTATTGCTTGCATCCCATTCGGTTTTTTTTTCTCGATTATTGCAGTCATACAGTAAGTTTCCTGAAGTTGATATGGTATTCTTTACATTTTACTCATAGATTAATATGTTTATCCTCAGTTCCTCACATCGTCTCTTCGCGTATTTGTTCTCGCGTAATTTCTCCCCGCCGGCATTTTATCCTGACCCCGATCGGAAAATCACATGCAGTTTTAATACAGTACGAATAACCAAAGAGCAAAACGAAAAAATAAAGATTTCAGAGCAACGAGTGTGAATCGAGCATGAGGCGGTCGTTTGGGGCAGAGGACGGAAGGAAGGAAGGAAGCTTCGCGGCTATGAAAAGCGATTCCCTCAGGCATATGAATTTGCATTCGGTGCCACCCCCCCCCCCTTTTTCAGCCGACAGTCGTCGTCCCCGTTACGCACCAACAACCCCGAGACCCGTACCCCGGGATCCGCAATAATCAAAGCAACCCCCCTCCCCCTCGCCGACGACGACGACTGAACCCCGTCACTCGGAAAAACCATATCTTCGGCCAGGCTCGACGTTGATGAGCAGCCCGGGAACGTGACCGCTGGCCCGGGGGCGCCTAATGCGCCGACACCGAGAGCTGGAAACCCCGTGACAATATTATGCCTCATCCGCCAGTCATCAACAAACGACGGCTCTCTCTCTCTTCTTTGTCGGCCTTTCATCGGATCCCTCGTGCGGAGTTCGGATCCCCTTTGAGTTTTAATCAAGTGTTTCGAATTCTAAGGGCCATCATCCCCACCCCCCTTCTTAGGAGTTGTCTGTCCTTTTGAGTTGCAATCGTCGAGATGTGTACCCATATGTATGAATCAGCCAACCTTGAAGCTGATCCCCATATATAGCAAAGAAGGGAGAGGGGGTTATATTTTTTGGTGGACTGGGGCATCAATCTATGGAAAAGGGTCTGAAAATGTGCTGTTGCTTCTGGAGATCGGAAATAGTGACACAGAGGAATTACCTCGTGTGGCTAAGCATTAATGGAACCCAACAAAAGATAATCTGAAAATGTGCTGCTGCTTCTGGGGATCTCAAATGGTGATGACACACATAAAGTATCTTCCGCTGTTGGGCATTATTGAGTCGGTTTGCAGCTAAAAAAAAAAATACATTCACGTGGGACACCTTGTTTCCTGGTTTTCTCAGGAATGATTTATCGTGCCATTGGATGCTAAACAAATTACTCAATTCACAAGGATCACCACACAAGCGAATGACAGGAATTTTTACACAATAAATCCAAACAAACGTTTTATGCAAAAAATAGATGGAAAATAGAGGAAGAAATAAAAAGAGAGTAATGTAGTGATTCTTCACAATGAAGGGGTCGTGTGAAGAATATTTCCCACGAGTTTGAATTCTAGATTTTTAAAAAATTTAATTTTTATTAAAATCGAATCAATTTTGGAATCATTTCATGTGTAGATCGTCAATAAAAAACCTATTGGGAACATCAGTGTCGAAATTATTTGTAAGCCTTGAAATACTGTATATTCATTCAGTGATTCATTTTATATGCGTTCTCCCTTCCTATTTCGTAATCGTTCTAAAATGTGAAAGAATTTTCAAGTTTTTGCGGGTAAAGCAATTATTCGGGCTTAAACCCATGCTTTTCAGGAATAAGCTTGAAGTGATTTGAAAAAAATGTGAACAAGCGATTGACACAGCAGCATTGATTCTAAGGGTTTGAGAAAAGTACGACTTCAGGGGAATCTGTACGAATCAGATGCTCTGGAACAGCTTCAAATGTGACACAATTATATTTTCATTATTTCCGAAAAACTGCCTCGCTGCCAAAAAAAAAATAATCATCGTGTGCTGCGATGCAGAAAAACAGAGAGGCATGTCGAAGAACAGCATGGTGTTTCGTTCCGGGAATGCGGTTCAAGTGCAATGTTCCTTCTCTTAGAGGTCATCCTCGTCTGTCTCAGTACGGCATAATATATTCTTTGCTAAAACTTCTCTTCCTCTTTTATGCAAGGACGTTTGCAAGGGATCGCTGGAGAAGGTTTTTCCAACTATACGGATAAAGAGCTCGAGCAGAGTTGGCTGATGATCCAGCAGCTTGAGAAATCTCACCCGGATACTGTGCAGCCAAACTGCAGTGATTTCCGCAGGGAAGTCCGCCGTCGTTGAGACCATGAAAAATGTTCTCCGTTTATAAGTGAGGTTGAACACGCGGAATCTCGTTGCCATATTTTTCAAAAACACAAAAAAAAAGAAAGAAGCTGGATTGCGAAGGAATAACTGAAGATAATTATACCCATTAGGTAATTAAAAGATATTGCAAGCAATTACTGTATGAGGAAAATATACGATCAAGGACGACAGCATTTTTGCTCGTGAAAAGGAAATGAAAACTCTCGCGACGTAAAATTAGTTCTGTATAGCAGCTCATCATTCGAACACCCCTCGACCTTTCCCCTTTTTCTGCGAAACGAAAGATCAATTTCCCCATTGTTCTCTAAAAAGAAGAGAAAAAATCGGCGCTAAAATGCGTTCAATACACGTAAAATAAATCCAGAAAATTTTATTTTTGAGCTCTGAGAGTGAACTCACTTTCATGTCCCAGGAAGAAAGCAGTTTGGTCCCCATCATCAACCATTCTTTGTCAAGAACAAAAGCGTTTGACCTCTTGGCAAGCCCATGCTCACCACGACCCCTGGTCATAGTGAAATCTATAAATTGTTATTTTAAATTCCCTTTTGTCTGCGTGTAGAAAAAAAAAGGAAATGGAAGCCCGAGATGAATCTAAGACGGTGCCCCCATTTCACAGGAATCGTAAAATGAATCTTCATCGTATCTTTTGCGGTAGAATAATTCTGACGGTGATACAGTATACAGATAATTTCAATGACCTACATTTTTTGGCGCCATCATCAATTTTCTGAGATTTTATGCAACAAAGCTCATATTTTATCCGAAGTCTTTCATGGATGATAGAGCTGAGTTCGTTCCAGTTGAAATAAAATAAAAAAATGAACCTGAACCAGAGTCTATAAGCGAAAAACGGGAAAAATGATCCACCCTTGATTTCTAACTTATTATGAACATGTTCATCCGCATGCAGCATCAGATACTATACTCGTATAGTTCATAAGTTCCACCTTACAATAGGTATATTACATTTTTTAATATTAGTATATTAAATATTATTCCAAATTTTAGGAAACGCCCTTTCTTTTCCTCTCCTCCTCCCCCGCAGAAATCCCGCGAAGAGGAAAAGCGGAAGGAACCCTTGAAGGTCTCTCGCACGGCGACGAGGAAGGTTAGGTTACACGGGTCATGCAAAAGATCCCCCGGAGCGACGAAGTTTGACGCCGGCACGCGGTTTGAAAGCGATCGGGGTCGGGGATCGATGGCATGCAGCTGATGGGGCTGATAACCCCCGACACGACGCGACGCCTTTCTTGGCCGCCACCGTCGAGATCCCGCGAGCCGAGGGGGGATCATCTAGGACGATGAGGTCGATGCGAGGAAAAAAAAAAAGGAAGACGCCATCATCGTGAGAAATAATTGATAGGGTTACATTCAGAGGCGAGTGAAAAGCGCGTGCATGATGAGGATGAAATCTCTAACCTTCCCCCGGGGGAGAGAGAGAGAGAGAGCATTTCTTGCTCATTGAGCCGCCCCAACAGAATAAGAGACGCCACGCAAAGAGTCGATTATATGAGCCGAGATGACGACGAGCGTCTTATCTCGTCGTTTCTGGCGTTTATTCCTTGACGCTCGTCGTCGGCGTCGAAATAATGTCGAGTTCATCAAAGGGATCAACGACGGTACTGAGATTCATACGCCGGCGGATTCACATTCGGGGTCTCTCAGATAACTTTTACATTTTCCTTTTTCAATGCCAAGCATTTTCATTACACTCACTGCTCTCCCTCTCTCTCTCTCACTTTGAACTCGAATGATTCAACTGAAAATCTCAGGTTTTTCGGGTAACTCAGGTTTTTTTGCATGGGCAACCGATTAACCGTTACTTGACTTTGATTTATTCAAAGGCGAAAAAGGCATGTACACCTATACTTTTGATTTTCATTTTACTTGTCTTATTCCTCTCAAGATAGACTGAATATTGAAGTGAATGCGCGTCAAACTTTTCCATCTAGAATTTTAGCATTTAGTGAACGGATTTTTTTTTAATTCATATCCGAGCAAATATATCGTCAGTCTGATGAACTTCCTATAAATTGAAGGCGAGATTTCATGAGCTCGTAGACTTATTAAAGCACTTTCTGGCTGTTTGTTTGCTGCGTGTCTTATGCAATATACTGAACTTCAAATGAAAATAAGTGGCACGAAGCTGCCTGCATTTTTCAAATGTAAGTCATACCGCGCTATATCTCTCATAAGTAACAGTTAAATGCATGTCAAAACGTGCATAAATTTTGAAGAAATCCCTAAATTTTAGAAATTGGAGGAGGCAGGTGATGTGGTTTCTGATGATGATCTCCTCAAGGGAATAGCTGAATCGGCAAACAGCAGAAATTATACACCTTTTCTCTGCCAAAAGACATTTTCCAGAAAAATGTGTGATTTTTCAAATATGGAAAATAGAAAGTGGGAAAGACTTTTTTATATTCCTATGATTTCTTTGGAGGATTGGAGCTCAGAATACCGATTAAGTACGCTTTGAATTCCGTCGACGTACCGAAAGAAGAGGAAACCTGACGATTCAATTAGTAGATATTGGCTCAACGAGCCATAAATTAAATTACGTTGAAACGAGGAAAGCTTCAGTTCAATTATCTGTCTGAAGGTTATTCGATGCGAATTAGGTCGACAGGTGCTTGTTGACTAAGCACCCAAAAGACTGGTATTGGCTCCGTTGATTCTGAAGTTACTGTATACAGATTATCGCTAAAATAGTGCAAAGTGAGATGGAGTTACTATAGTACTTTGAGAAATCATTCAGATATCAATTTACACTATATAAAAGATGTGAGAGGCTTCTAAAGTACCAAAAAGAAGTGCTATCCGGGTTATCTTCCAATAAAAGTCCACTTGCTGAACAGGGACAAGTGCTGCTTAAACACAAGCACTGCGCATGTATTCCTTGATCAGGACTCACGAGTATACAATGTACAGCAATGAAGCAATATTTCTGTCTAGATCAGAAGTACAGTACAGCAAAATATTTATATATATATATTCTGTCAGTCTTCCTTTTAAAATATTTTCTGCAGAAGATGAGCCGCGGGGTCTCATTTTCTGTAACGTTTTGAGACTGAAAAATAAATCCGAAAGTGTGGTCGGAAGGCAAAAGATTCACTGTTGAAATCCTTGCTCCTCATTTCACGCATGCATTTTGAGCAAAATTTGAACGACCAAAATTTCAAAAGTTCGAAGCGTGGAATTTCGAAATTTTTGAAGCTTTCGGCAATATTTGTTCAAGATGGGGATTCCCTCTGAAAGTCGTCGTGACCTTCCTCTTTTGGAATCTGATCGATGATCTCTAATTTCAAAATTTGTTAAAAGTGGTTCTCACAGCGGTTTTGGAGATATCACTCCTTGAAATCGTAGATATAGTACATGTTTCATGGTCCATCTTATTTTATTTTCAAATACGAGTGTTGGTTCATAAGGTTTGAGACTTTTTGGAATAGGCGCCACGAAATTTCAACAATTCCGAAATTTCTGTTTTACTTGCATAGCCCCATCATTTGGCAACACTTCAGTGCTGTTCAACGTACTCACAGCCAATTTCAATGCATTTTTTCATGAGATAATTGAAGCAATCAAAACAATGCCAAAAATTGAGTTCTGTTAGTTGATTAGGCACCATACTGTGACTTCCAGGTGTTCCCGATAGTGAAGAACGTTCTGAAAGCGATTGATTTTGAGAACAGGGACAGTCTCACTTCTGCCATCGTAGAGCATCTCAATCAAACTGACAGACCTCGATTATCGGCACAGTTTTGATCGTTGGATTTATCGCACGAAAAAAAAAGGCATTGTAATCGGCGAAGAGTATTTTGAACAGCACTAAAGTGTTGCCAAATGATGGAGCCACATGCGAGTAGAATTGTTATTCAGACTCCGTTGGATCTATTGCACGAAGTCTCAAAACTTGTAACCCACCTTTGTAAATTAATTCTAAAAAATGAAAAGTCACGTAATGTTCGCCCTGGACGTGTCTGCGTTTTACAGGCTTCTGCTCATTCACGCGAGCCAAGGCAACCCTCCAGCGGGGAATAGCCCCACACTATGAATATTCAACCCTACAGACATGTGTGTCTTTTGAAAACGAGCTTCAGCAGCCAGGTCAGTATATAAACGTAGTAGTGCAGAGTCAAAGGATGAAACTCACTGATGGTAACAGTGACGGGTTGATGAGCGGAAGACGCGGCCCCGGTTTGGATTTCCGAAGCCGCAGATTTGCTTGGCGATGAGAACCAGCTTTCCTTATTCTGCCTGCCACCGTACTCTGCAAGAAAAAAACAACAACCGAGAAAAATTAAAAATGTTTCTTTTTTTCGCTAGGTTTGCTTTTTTGAATGAAAATTCGAGCTCGTTTGGAAAGAGAACTCACGGAGAAGTCGAATGGTTCCGCTGTCCTCGCCCAGCGAGTTTTTGGCGACGCAGCCGTAAACATCGAAGTCGTCGTGAGTCAAGTTTTTTATCCGTAAGGTCATCTCGGTTTCGTACGGATATCTGGCCTTGTTTGTCTGGTCATATCTGGTCACAAAGAGGAAATCGTTTCGCTGATTTCTCAAGAGAGTATTTCATTTGATTGCCGAACCAACAGAAGGAATTTTTTTTTATAGAGAAACCGCATCTGAGGCACAAAAATTTGCGGTATCCTAGCTGTGAAGCCCGAACCCAGTGATAATAAAGAGCAAATGTAAATGGAATCTCTCAGGAATTTCACGTACGGACACACAATTGTAGAATATATTTCTCTGATATTATATTCTCGTTATGGAATTGAACAGAGATCTAAAATTGTGAGGAAATCGGGATAAATTCTAGCGCTGTTTTGGAATGTGGAACATAAAGTCAAACCCGGAGAATGTCACGAAAACTTTAAAACTGTGGTTTTAAGATGAGTTTTATATCATCATCAGGGTGAGTAAATTTTTCTCACGGGACATCCAAGCCTATGAGAACTTAAAAGAGTAGCATGGACGTACTGCCCTCTTCATAGCAACCATATTTTCATGAATAGCTGTAGGGATGTTTCTTAGAAAACATAGAAAACGCGAAAAAAATTAAGTTTCGACTCTTATAAATTCTTCGGAGAATTACACCGATTTAAACTTGAGCAATTTAAACTGGTTCAAGCCGTTTCTCAATCCTGGAAAAATTTCTCGAATAAAAGAATTGTTTAGATTAGGGGATTTTCCTCTGACAGATATAAACTTGCTGGTATGAATTTATTTTTAAACGACCATAAACAAAGCTTCAGACTGAATTTAACCAACGAGTATCCAACAATCTGGATTTTGTTCCTTCCCTAAATTTTTACATTCTTTTCAGGGAATCATTAGGTTTCTTAAATTTCAGGAAGGTGTCGCCAAGAGCACAATACAGTACAATGAATGAAAACAACCTGAACGTGGTTAAGCTACGTTTATTGACAACCTGACGCAATCTTACGTAACTCTGCAGAAGTCAAACACACACTTGATGCAGTGAATCATAATGAATGTGATGAATCAACTGTAGGATACAATACAACATAATCTTAGAAACACCCACGGATTGAAAATACTGTACATATAAACGGACATGTCTTATTATATATCGCACATACGATGCAGGTGAATAGTTATAAATTTTTTTTACTGCATTTTCAAATAAACAAATATCATCAAAAGGGATTTTGAGGATTTCAATGAACAATTGGCTAAAGGTAAGCAGTGAGAATTCAAAGTCGAAGAGGAGTAGAAAATTGAGAAAGTGATTCCTTCGAAGAAAAACTAAAACTCTTGTCTCTGGATATTAAACAGACATACTATCGATCTGCTTTTTTTTGGCTCGTCAACATGCCATTGAAATAAATCATGATTTGCGATCAATCACACTTACTTCGAATGGTCGTAAACCATGGAACCGTTTTTCGTCCAGTAATACATGGCTTTCGGGTAAGCCTCGGCAACGCAATGCAACTCCACAGAAAATCCCAGAGGACCGCTGACGAGACTCTCCGACGCAGCGACAGTGGGAGCAACTTCATGTCAGCAAGGGAGACAAAAAAAATAAAACAAGGATGTCAAATTCAAAAAATGGTATGAAAAAGAAACAGCTCGACTTTCAGACATCAATAATTGTACGTGGTTCCCGGGCCAATGAATTTATTACATGCGAAAATCCGTGCTGGGAACGTGGTAGAATGTAGAAGTTAATGCATGCATGCACACTTGCCGAGAATGCAGGTGGAAAATAACTGCCATGAATATTTTCAAAAGAAAATCACTCTCTGGGCGTTTTACTGCTGCTTACAAATTCTACTACATTTATTTTAGGGTACTGGCATAATATCTGACGAAGGAATAAAGTTCGATTTCATTCAAGAAGTCATCAGGAGAGATTGATTATTGTTATTGGAATGATGACACTGTTTGTCGCTGAATGTTTCGACTACCCTCATTGCACTGCGTCAGAAAAAGCGAAGCTGCAATTAAGATTGAGTTTCAAATTTCAAAGTGCATTCGCTCTTGATTATAGTCAATTTAACGCATTTTATGTAACTTCGCGAAAAAATATTTTCGACAGCGGCTCTCATCGGAAGACCTGGTTCAATTGTTTGGTCAACATTTTCAAAGAAATTATTTTGGTGCTCAGCTTTCTGTGAAAGAATCCTAAACAACACGCTGGAATCAAAATTGAAACTTCCACTGTTCATTTGCAAACAGGTTTTCTTTTATTTCTGCATTTCCTCGGGCACCTCCTTTTTGACTATGTCAGTCAGCCGCAGCCGTTACATTTTGGATCACTTCAGTAGACGAGAAAATCGGAGAATTTTTTCAGAAAGATGGTCTATAGTCTGGAAAATCAACTAACTGCATAAAATATTAAACTTACCATAAGTACTTGTTCCAACTAGCTCATCACATGACCCACAAATGCAGAGGGGGGTGGTAAACAATGACACCGTGTGAACATCAATGTCTGCAGTGGAATAGTCGTCACGAAATATTCAAATAAGAGTGTGCAGTACTACTTATTTGTACAAAAAAAATTTTTAAAGCTGAATCTTTCAACAAAATTAAAAACACGGGACAGGCAAAACAAACGAAAAACCATTGCCTTTTTTTCAAGGCTTCCTCGGTTTCTTCGTTGGATGTTATTGTTGGTGAACTTATGCGAGTATTAGAAAAATTACCGGTTTTGCAAGTTTGAAGCGTGTTAAATATTTGTCGTTAAATTGCTGGTTCTTTTCCGAGCTGAAGGTTTTTTAAAATATTATGTAATTTTCACCGTAAATTCCCGAGCCTAGAAACATTCAAAACGTAAAAGGTGCCATCGATCGTCAAGCGACACTCGTTTGAATATCTCCTTCAGTTCTTCTTCTTGTGCTAGTGTTTCTCTTTTTTTTTCCATGCTCCTCGTGTATACAGTATATCGATTCATGAGAGCCGATGGATCATTGCGTCTCGTTGCATACTTCACGACGCTCGTTTTGGTATTCATGACTTTCCCGGAGCTCACCTGTTCTGATTTCCACGCAGGGACTGAGAGTCACTTGTGAAATCCCAACCTTCGTTCACGTTTTTCTGGACTCTATTCTTTTTTTCATCATTTTTTCCCTTTATTTTATTTTGAATTCTTGCAGCGACTGCATGACAGCGGGTTTCAAGCATAGGAGAGGCCTACAATCAGGTCAATACTCACTCGGGAGCAAGCAAACCGCTTCACGAGTTTCGGGCAAGACACTGACTGAGGGAACCATTGCAGATTAGACCACTTTCCATGCTGCACAAGAGGTGCAGAAAATGCAGACCGAGTGGGAGACTTTAACAGGTTTCATGCCAGGAAGGTGACGAGATAATCGTCGTTTGTTCAATTACACAACTGCAGAATACAGTATAGGTACCTGATATTCTTCAAAACAAAAAAATATGACTTCATCTTAATCACTTGTTCAATGCAAAATGACGTTTTGCAGCATATTAGACAGTGCTCTCCAACCCGTGGTCCAAAGACTGGCACCAGTCCACAGAAGTTTTTCTGCTGGTCCATGGGAAATTTTCTTCAGCCTAATAAATTTCTCAAAAGTGGCAATGAAGTCTGTAATTTTTATCTGAAATTTTAAGAAGAAAATGTTGAAATTATCTGATGAAAATATAATTTTGTTTTTTTTTCCATCATGCTTATGACATTTTTTTCACATGACATTTGTTTTCTCTATGTGAGAAAAGCTCACCACAATCGGTTTTGCAGAATTTCGCACAGGGACGAGATTCCAGGTGTACGAAAATGACATTCGTCACAAATTACTTTAATTTTTCATTCTGAGAAACATTTCTTCAAGCCCAAATTTATAATTCTTTTGAAGTTCCACCATAGCTGTTTCATTGGCTTTCAACTTAATTTTTGCAAAGAAGCAGACATTTTTACAGAGCTTCCATAAAGTCTTTGAACCAAAAGTTTTTTGAGTCTGCAAATACTGTAGTTCACGAAACTTTGCTTGTCCACCAAACTTTTTTATTTAATTTGCCAGTCGGCAGAAATTTCATGAAAATTTCCTTGTCTGTAAACAAATAAGGTTGGGAAACACTAACATATAAGCCACTGACAAAATTAATCCGATGTCATCCAATATACAATATTTTAATTTTGAATAGTACGGCGTTGAATTGAACTCCCGGATTGGAGATCAAAAATAATCTGGCATCGTTAATCGTTCAGAAGTTAAAGACACTAGATTCTAGCTCGAATGTACTACAGTATCTCAGCAAAAATTATCCGCAGTTTCCTTCAGCTATTGAATATGAGCAGGCATTCAAAAACTGACTAATTGACTGAAGAACGAGAAAAATGCCTTTCGTATTTCTTTTGTGAAAGTATGACGGTTGCGTGAACTTTTTGGTGAAAATGTGCTATAAAGGTCATCGTCAAAGCCAGTCTTATTTTCAGAAGAAATGAACAAAGCTCTTGCAATATGATAAGCATTTTCTTTCAATTTTCTAGACGTTCGGAATGTGTTTTGAAGAAATTTACTAGGCTGAGATAACAGCAGGAAAATGGGATGAAAATTCAGTAGATAACTGGAGTATTTAGAGAGGGATGAATTGTATACAACAGCTATTTTGTTTGCATTGAAACAAAGGCATCAGGAATCATCTTTTTAGTTGGGCTCATATTTTATTTTCGACAGAACCTGAAGAAGTGCAAAGGTTCATCCAATGGCTATGCCATTTCATTTCGGGGAAACTTATTGGTACAGTACGTTATTTCTCTCTCGAGATGAAGTTGATTTCATCGGTATAATTTTTGACATGACATGTTACTTTACCTTGTATACATTACAACCGTTACCCTCTACTCCTGCATTTCCGACTAATCTAAAATTTTTCGGTCTATGTTTTCACAGGAATCTAAAGAATATTGCGAAAATTTAAAATTTCAAAGGAAAAGAAAAACTCACATTCTACATCAAGAGTGATCCTTTTCGAGACGATGGGTGGGTATCCGTTGTTGGCTATGCACAAGTAGGGTGCCATCGATTTCCTGGTGACTCCTTTCAGGTGCAGCTTGGAACCATCCACTTTCGGGACTGCGGAAAACGTAGAAAATGAAAAAGCAACGGTGAACAATAGCTTCACAATCGGGCATGAAAAGAGAAACCGAATCATGGATTTTTCAGAAAGAGGAATTTTCAAGATTTTCCACAAATTCTTGGACTGAGTCGTGCTTGAAATAGATGACGAGTACCGCTTTAACTTGAATATAATATACCATCGAGAACTTGACGAGTTTATGCTTCTTAACCTTCAGAAGAAAAAAACAGGTGCGAGTCAAAATAAAATTAATTTCTTACAGAAATGGGCTGAAGAATACATACTCCATTTACGCTATAAACATTTCATGTTCATCAGGCGAAAAAAATATGAATTTTTACGATCTCCTGAATATAATCCTTCGAAATGTAATTACTGCACAAAATATTCGCGACAATTGTAATGCAAGGAAGCAAGAGAAAGGATCATGATTTAAGTGAGGAAATAACCCGGCTGCCTCAAGGATTCTTTGTAACCCATTTCGTTAATAATGCAGAAAAATGCGTATACTCGATTACCATGCGCCCGCGAGTAAGACATGTACCTTCGATTTTCAGCTAAAATTGTGGAAAAAATTTTACCCCCCCCCCCCCCGTAATAAGACGAAGACTGTGCTTCACGTTTTCAGTTCTAAAAATTAACTTTTGTAAAACCGGTGGGCAAATCGGAGATGAAGCCTACTTGAAAATGTAATTCAATTACTAAGTTTTATTAAAAGAGAAGTACAGTACAATAATATTAAATTAAAGAGCTCTGAAATAATGTTTCGAGTGGAGAGAGAACTTTTAAACTTTCAAAAATATGTCACTTGAAATTTCACTGAATATCTTACTAATGGCCCACACCTCGCTTTTTTCCCCAATTTATTGGGGGGAAAAGTTGCGCGTGCTATTCGAGTAAATACAGTGATTTTTGGAAGCATAATTACTATATTTGAAATTTTGAGGCAAAGAAAATAGCGGAGATACTCATAATGAATCCTGCACATTCGAGCAAAAACATGTTGAGCGTTCAATTAAGACGTGAGAATCAATCAGGTTTGATGCGTGGCGGGGTTTCGTGCTGCCGTTTTTTTTTTTCTTCGGAAAACTTTCTGTTTTCGCTGGTTCATCAAAAAGTTACAAGTTTATTTTTCCTTTTCTTCATTGGGATGACCCCATTACTAACTAATGCAATAAAAGTATTAGTCGAACGAAAACTTTGCTGCGTTCATTTCCGGTAATGCGAGACTCCTCGCGGGTTGAGCAATCAAAAGATTCGGTCCCGAGGAATTTCCAAGACGGACAGCTGGTCGGTCGAGATACAGATTTATTATCAGGGATTCGCTGTCGAGTGGTACAGTCGACATCGTCGTCGTCGTCGTCGTCAGTGATGACCGCGTCCATTTTCCGCGAACAAAAGAGGGAAGGGATCTTTTTTTTATATATGCAACCCCCACATACATAGATTACGGTATATATATATATGAGCTCTGCTAAAAATAAAAAAATAAAAATACTGGAGAGGATGGGAGGGGGAGAAGAAAGAAAAGTTTTTACAGCCGGGGAACGAAGAACGTACGCGCGCACTTCGCATCCCAGATTCATTGTTCCAGATTTTCCAGATAGAGCTTTTCTCTCGACACACGTCGGCGCTTCATTACGTCGCGGATTCGAGACGCGGGTTGTGCCAGGAAATGCTGCTGCTGGCGACGACGACGAGCAGCATCAGCGAGGATGAGGAGACGCTGAAAGCCCTGCCCGGCGCTCATCAAGATTCATGCTCGAATTTCGCACGGAAATCTGCGCATTGCTCTTGATGGCTTCTTCTTCTTCTTGTTCTTCACAGTGCTGTCGGGGACTGCAGCAATTTGCGGGACGGCGGGATGGACGGACGGACGGAGTCGACGGACGGACGGACGGATGGATGGATGTATGCGTCGACGACGGAGGAATGAGACGGCCTCCTTTTAGTTCGACGCGACGGGGGGATGTCGACTGTAGCTTTATGCAATATACACACCCCGATCCACGCGGGAAAGTCAAACTGCAAGAGGCATTGTTTTGGCTTTGAATTTTAAAGGGGGATGCATATGCACATCAGTACAGTACACGCTGAAATGATTACATGCGGGAGTTGAGACGAAATGTTAAATTCAAGTACAGCATGGTATCTTGTAAAAGGAGCATAATTCGGGCTAGTGCTACAAGTTCTTAGTAAGATTTGTTCTTTCTACAAATCATATGAACTTCCCCTGGAAATAATTGAATTCGTTCCAAAACGAGCATACGAATGTGAAGAACAAATTAAACATTTTATTTTATTTCCATAAAGCGCATTTTATCGCTTATATGAGCAGAACCCGCCTGAAATGCAATTTATTCAACCTGTAATCGACACTTTTTTGAAGAAATGTATTAGAAAAATTTTTTCGAAGATGTTTTTACAGATGGTCATGAAAAAATTTGATGCAACATTTTATCCAGATTTTTATTAGTGGTTCGATGTTTTCTTCAGTCGTTCAAGTTGAGAACATGATGCGAAGAAAGCGTAAATGCAATTTTAGCGGAAATTGCTCCTCAATGAGAAAACAAGGAATGCTCTGCATATTGTCTGTTGTGAATCCTGCCACGATATAATTTTTTCCAAGTCTTCCTGAACTAAGCTAAATAACACTCATCTGTACGAAGTTTTTTCACCTTTTAAAAGAAAAACATTCACTGTCGTTGCGCTCCTTCCTGCTGTAAGGATTTTTCCTTCTGAACTTTAATGCACACACTTTCGAAAAGACGAAATTCAATGATAAATTTTGCATTGAAAATATGTTGGTACTGTATTCCTCTTTATCATAAATAACCATCCTTAACCCCAGTTTTCACGACGAATTATTTTCCATGTTTTCCTAAATGTAATCTTCGTGGACAGTTTCATTTGATTTCGTGCACTGATTTCCGAGAAGAAAATTTGGGACAATGCCGGAATAAATAAATAAAAAATCGTGGGTTGCAAAGCCTTCTTGAATAAGAATTAGAAGCTGAGGTTCAGGCTTTAACCCCGGTTCGCGCCTGTTGACCCTGGCCATGAGAAATTAATGGAAATGTTATTTGCGTGGCTTTGCCATCAAGATCTCCGGGGAGCAAATCACGTGGAACAGCAAAAAGCGATTAAGCAGTTCCCTCTTTCCTCTCCCTCTCTCTCCCTATCTGGCGGAAATTGACGACAGATGCATTTGCTGCCATTCAAGTGCCACAAATAGATGCAGTGAACAAACATCTCACCCAGCATCCAGGGATGAAAAACAGTTTCCTGCGATGCACATGCACAATCAATAATACGTCTGCTACTTTCCCTTTTTCCTGAGTGTACTCAGGGATCCTCTGCTGATGGGCTTATTTATCCAAGTCTATCAACTTTTGTGTTTATTTCACATTATGGCCCATTTAGGAGCGAATATTTATTAGCTTGTTGGATTCCGAACCTGATGAATATACTGCGCGTGAATTTCGCATTGTGGTACATAAGTGCCCTGCAAGAATAGGTCCCCATTGAAAACGGCCCCGGCTGCCGGAGACGAAGTAGTGAATGGATCCGCGACAAAAAGCCCCCGTGGTCCTGTGGACCCAATGGGTGATGGAATAATAATGGCCAGTTGTATTAAATATCTGATGGGAGAGTTGAAGCTCTCGAAGTCGAATTTCAAGGGACCAGCAAAAAAGTTGACTTTGGGAGGTTTTGAGTTTGGGAAAGGAGCATTTTTGTAGAGGGAAACATAGAAGAGTTGCAGGAAATTGTAATTGGTGATATTTTGTGCCTTGAATGGTTTCTTGAATGAGGAGACAGGATGCTGAATTTGGAGGCACAGAGGTTTATTTGCCCATTTGAGTTTCTCACTTCTTAGCAAAACACATGAAGTTACTATGTACTGCTTTTCTCTTTTCTGTGCCAAGAAAATAATATATGCCAAAATAACTCAGAAAATTTGAGCCAGGGAGGTTTTACATAAAAAGCCTTAGACTTTAAAAGATGTTAATGCACTGTTCCTGATGGGAACTTGAAAACAATCTTAACTTAAGGAGGTACAATATTTGACTCCAGCAGTATAGGTTTGAATTTTCCAGGTTCAACTGCATCAGCTTCTTCACAGAAGTCAAAAGTACCATTGGTTACTGGTGATGACTGATTTTTTTAAAGATTATATGAGTCAATTTAAGAGTTTTAAAAACAGCACTATAGCAAGAGTTCAATATTCTTACCAATACATATTTCCAGATAATACAATACAGTTGAACCTTGATAACTCAAACCTCCCAATTCAAATACTGTATCACCTTCATGCAGACAAATTTTTCTCTCGTCCTCAACTTTCAAAATAATGCAATAAAAACCTACTTAACTCTAAGGCTTCCCTACTCAGATCTTCGTACCTATTTAAGTTTCTGGAGGACTTCTGGCTATTATTTCGTGGACACAAGAAAGTAAAAACAAAAATTTTTAATTGATATGTCTTGAAAAGAAGTGAAGAACTAATTGTGCAAATGAATCCTTGCCTCCAAGTTCAGCATGCTTTCAACCAATTTAGAAAGTCACTTAAGGCCCAAAACGTCCCTATTCACAATTTCCTGTGATTCTTCTTTCGCATCCCCAACAAAAATGTTTTCCTAACTTTAAATCTCGCTAATTCTAAATTTTTGACTGGTCCAATGAATTTGAGCTTGATAATTTTCAACTTATTTCTATAATTGCGAGGATTTTCCTGTGCATGTGGATCTAAATGTGTGTGCCAAGCTGCCAACTGACCATCAGCACCTCTCCCTCACCTGTTGGTTCCACTTCCTCTGGGGGACTTTCGGTCGTGGGTGGGTCCATTTTCTACCCTGTCCTCGGGACCTGTTCTCCCGCACCCCTGACAAATCTCCGGTTTGAGATTCCGCATTTCGCTGATTTCGATATTTTAATAATGCACGAAGAACTCCTACTGTCATTGTTATTATGAAGAATATAACTATTTAATGAACACGACATTCAAGGAAGATGCATCGATGGAAGAAAAGATGGAGACAAATTCGCGGAGAAGGCCATTATCGAACTAACCGCTCCGCAGGTTCCCGTGCATCAGGCGTCCTTCCGCATCTTTTCTTCTCCCCCGAAAGTCTTTCGGGGGTTCAAAAGCAACATGCTAAGGATGGGGGGAGGGGCATTTTTATTTCTTTTTTTTAAACATATTTTCGGGGGTTTTCCATCGGAACTGCAGACGATCGACAGAAAGCTGAGAGCCAGGAGGAAAACAAAAGGCCGAAGAGCAAGAGGAGGAGGAGGAAGATGAAGACGACAAGGAACAATGCGACGGTTTCTTCCGCGTCGGCATCGCGTGTTTCTGCCCGAGCGCGTGTGACGGCGATTTTGTTTCGCTTCCGTCTGTCCATTTATTCGGGGTCGAAGGAAACCTCGGGGTATTCTCGCTTTTGTCAAATTCATGCATCGATTAATCTTTGCGAAAGAAACGGTTGACCGGAAAATTCCGTTTCATAAATAATTAATTATTGGATGGTTGCTATACATGTACGTGGAAACAATAATAAAAACAATTTCAAGGAGTTTCCCCGTGCAAACACAAAAGCAAAGAAAAAAGAAATCAATGGAGCTTATAGCAATCATTCTGAAGTTCTTATTTGCATTACCTCACCAGCCGTCTTTGCTATATAATACAGTAAAATATCATATGTAAGAACAAACTTTTGGGGACCTCAGATAAAGTTTTTTACACTGACTGATTTGTTATAGATTGAGAATTTCAAAAACAAATGACAGTAAATACTTTCTGCATCAAATCTGCAAATACAGTAATGAGTTAAATCTTAATTTTCTGGCATTCTCTGATGTTTCGTTATTTTTTTAGAAAATGGTTGACCTTTGTTGAAGCTTCAATCATGCATTAGCTCATCTGCACAAATCTCGTAATTCTTTTCATTCCGGGAGGAAAATATGTCGAACCCCCTGGAAGAGTTTTGTCATTTATTACAGCTTTCATCCACATGCTACAATTGAGAACCATCAGTCTATATCATTTGATATCAGAAATTTCCGACTGTGCCTGCCTTAGTCAATACATTTTTACCTAGAGACTCTAAGCATTCCTCAAAAAATGTTGTCATACTGGAATGATGAAGCAATTTGTTATGGCAAGATATTTTTAGCATGCCTTCTATATGGGCTTTCTGCCTGGGCTTGAGAAAAAGTCTGCTAATCTGAAAATTTTGGCGTAAAAATTTTTTTGTAAGAATAAATAAGATTGTGTTTTTAGTTTCAATGCCTTGATCGCTTGCAATGAATTGTTTCATGATGTCGTCAATTAGAACCTTGGTGGATATCGAGCTTTGCCAGGGATTATATTCGGAACCCAAGCATTGGAATCAATATCACCAAAAACTGAATGGAAATTTGGAATATTTCCGAAGAATTGTTTCCATTCTCCAAAAATTATTTCAACTTGCAGCCATGACTGGAGCCAAGACAAATTTCCATTGGTCATGCCATGACTTGAAGCAGTCATTAAGCAGCCATGACTTCATCACAGTTATCCTAATATTTAAGCAATCATCACATTCGTCGATGACGAAATTGCCAAAATTAAATTTATTCGATTTAGTTGTGGTTTTCCTTATTGAATTTATTGATGAATTTGTCGTAAATGTTAGGCAGAAATCTTGCAAAATTTTAAATAATGAAAGTTGGTTTTTCGAATTTTAAAACCCTGTTTCTCACAAATATAAGAGGATCCATTTCTGCTCTCCAACTTCACTAAATGTCAGCCTCGATGAGTAGAATCAAAGCAGAAGTAAAGAAATGATATTGTATTAGATATTTTAAAATTAAATTATACACCTATCCAAGTTTTTGTACAACAAGCAATAAAAAGTTTGTGAGATGAAATAGATCCCATTCCTCAGGTTGGTTCAACTTCATTTCCGGTTATCCGAAAATTCTCTCGATACTTCATTACGCATTCGCCGGAAGTAGGAGAAAATTAAAGTAATTCTTTATTATAGGTCAAGTGAAAGAAAACTACTCGCATCAGGCGAAGAATTTCTTGAGGAATTCGCCAAAAGACGGAATAATTACCCGCATCAAAGTCCCCCAACGAAAATTTACATTCTTCGGTGAACATCTTTTTTTTTTTTATACTGGAGCAGTATGACGACCAAATTTATCATCGCTTCAGGATATTGACCAATAACTGACGCTTGCTAATTAGTCGTTCCTCGTAAAGCCCCTTCCTGAAAGAGACCGATTATCCCAAGCACGGCGGGAATTTCCTCTCGGCTTTTTTTTTCTGTGCCAGTCTGTTCTTTCTAAATGTTTTTATCCGTCGTTTTTCTTCTGCCTTCGACGCTTGTTGGCGTCCTTAGCGGAGATTTGCGGCTTATTAGGACCAGCCGGGGATTCCGCCGACAAAGCCAAGAAAAACTGACTGATGAGCGGGTTTTTCTTTTGTGAGATTATGGAGTAATAAACAGGTACAAGCCCAGGTTTGACATAAGCTCCTGTAAGCAAACAAAGGAAAATGCGAAGTTTTTTTTTGGGGGTTGAAAGGAGGCAAAGTTTGGCGTGTGGAAGGCAAACGAAGCTGTGGTCCCACGATAAATCGCACTTTTTTTTGCTGACAGAAAACAACTTTCTTCGTGCAATTTCTCGATGTGAGATAATTACAATTAATCAAAATAAACATAAACCTTTTTGATACCAATTCGTCGGTGATGTTCATGCAATTAATTCTTTTATTTTTTTAAATTATGTTGATCAATTACGATGAAATCCGTTCCATTCGCTCGCTTGTTCTTTAAGTCTGATGAGCGAGACATTCCTGGAAATTTCTTTACTGTACAAAAAATATTCTGCATGTCTCGCATTTACATGAGTTCCAGTTTCCAAACTTGTTCGTATCTGGTCACAAATGTAAGATGATCGATTCGGTGTCGAAATATGAATAAATATTTTGAAACTTTAATAACCAGGAATTATCGCAATGAAATAACCAGATCAATTTTATCGGTTTAATTTTCGGCCGTCCAAAGAGTCATAAAAAAATCCAATCCAGTTAGCCTCCCATCACGCATCGAGTAAAAGTAGAAAACAATTTAGTTTTCAAGTGTTTCCCTTGGCAAAGGAAAATTTTCTTAGTTGCAAAAGTTGCACAGATCGGATTTTGAGTACATAAGTTTCTGGATTAATCGCTTTATTCCAGGAATGAATTAGAGTAATAAATAACGAAACTCTAGATTGACATTGTCATTTTATGTTTAAAAAATAAATTTATTGGAAAATTTTCGAGGGAGTTCTTATGTTGCTTTTGAAATGAATCGCATCTGATACCGCAAATCTTCAAAAATTGATTCTGCGAATAACGTTCTTTTCAATGCATTCTTTATTAGGCATTTTGTTTCAAACAACCACTTTGCTTCGATGTGTACACGAGACACTTCATTCAAAATGCGTATCTAAATTTACTGAATTATCGATGAAATACTGTATTACGAAATACTGCGTACCTCGAAAAGTAAAAAAAAAAAAAACCGAAATAATTCCGGAGAAACAACTAAATAATGTAGGAAAATATTGAATTATTTCTTATGCAGCATGTTTCAAGTGCAAAAAAAATCATCAAGAACGAGCATTTGATATTTTAGAGCCTCATGCAAGCCTGAATCGGTTCTTTCCTGCCGTTGATGATTTTCATCAAATGTTCCCATGACTAGCTGTAACAATACAGTATATAAAATGTTCCTTGAAATGGTCTCATATTTACTTGATGCCAGTGTGAGAAACAATAGCGTCGTTTAGCAAATGTCTGGAGCCGTATACAATACTCGTACTCGAGAAAGCCGTTTGCAGTACGGAGGAAAATGAGGTGGAATAGACGAAGCCTCACTGTAATGTCCTCAAACCAGCATAAAGTGGACATTGTTCACTAACGACTCGTCATATGGGAGACAGAAGATCTAATCAAGTAAACAAGGTCAGAGGGCAGAGTCATCTTTTAAATCAGAGTCACCTTCAGACCAAATTGAACTGCCACTTGTTAAGGAAAAAAAATGCGAATCATTCATTTTTTTAATGCTACAAAATTTTCTGTTTGGATTTTGAAAACTCACACCACGAATGAAGATAATTTCAGCGATATTCCTGAACTTCGGATTAATTTAAAATAGGTATACAAAGTTTGAAGTGTTTTATTGGCCAGCCGAACCTTGATTATCTGACATGTCGCTTTAAAAATTAACACGATGAAAATACTCTCAGCTGTATAATTAAAAATCGGAATAATGAGGAAAATTCCGGCAATCTTGGAATGCAGGTCTCTTTTACGATCAAGTGCCTCTTAGAGTCACGGATGCACATCTAATGGAAGCACTCGCAGTAACAGTTCCAGAGTAAGTGATGGAGAGTTAGAAATATGAGCATGTGAAATTAAGTGACAATTTCTTTCACGTGTACATTTTTTCAACTATAGTGCTCATTGCTGGGTTGCCAACAGATGGCACCAGGCTATCAAAGAATCAATTGCCCATAGGGCCCAAATTGAACGTGTGCCGCTGTGTGCCATAGGTGGGTGATCCCACCTCGCCACTGGTTTGCCAAGTTTCAAGCAAAACAGCTGTGAAGAGGAAGGCTAAGAACCATGTCAAAGTTTGAGCAAAAGAGGAAGTTTTTTTGCGCATTCTGAGTCTGACTTTTGCAAGAGTAGGATCTTGGGAACTGAACCTTTGTCAATTGACGTGTTTGTGTGTTCGGAGATTATTCACTGAGATTGTTCTTTTACAATGTGCTGTGTTTGTCCTGATCTGCACTTATTTGTTGAGAGATTGAACTAAAGGTTTCCAGAGCCCTCTTCAAGAGGTTCCTGGCCGCCTAACAGCTGATTACAGTACTGTACTTGATTTCCTTTACAAATTTCTTAACTTTCTTTGTTGATCTACAATCTGACAGTCATGTCAATTCAGCTGTAGGCATCATGGGCATAAAAAAGTTTTCCAATAGAGCTGAAGTTTGGACTTGAAGCTTTGGTAATTTTTTGAGACCTTTCATACTTTTGCTGTTGGTATGCCCTGCGGTAATATTACCACTTCACTGAAAAAAGCATCAAATTTGCAAGCAAAATGAACTATACTCTATTTTGAATATTCGCAGTCACTTTCTATCTTGTAAGAAAAAAATATATACCGCCCCGCAAAGGCACATGAATAATATTACGCCGACTAACCTAGTCATAATTATTTCTGGAAGGGACTGCAATCTAATGTTTTCGACCTTACCCGACAACTAAAAATTTCCTCAGTCTATGCAGTTGCTCGTGAGACATCTACAAAAATAAGATCAACTGGGATATTGTTTCATAATTAGAACAGACCAAAAAGTCTTGTATTCACATCTGCGTTTCATTGTGCAGTGCTGTATCTATTTTCAAGCATCGATACTTACAAATGTAACCTTTTTGTATATTTTTAAAGAATTCCTTGCAAGAAATGTGTGCCCAAAGTCCCCAAACCCTAAATACATGGCTGATTCGCTCCTTTGAATTGATTAATTTTTAAATTATATCTTCCATGTCCCTTACCTGGCGCAAACGAACTGCCTCTATTATGAAATAAGCAAATGAACTAAGCAGGCATTGAAAAGTGGGACCTGTGGGAAGGAAGGAACAAAATGCCCGCGAAATCGACGCAGGGACCAGAGGAATCCACACGTGGTTTATCGTTTGTATGTCGCTTTTGTTTGTTGTTTTTTTTTTTGAATGCGGGTTGCCAACGCGGTGGTCGTGTCGAGTAGCGTCGCGTCTCGTCACGTCACGTTACCGAGAGGGAAAAGTTTCAAGGCAGGAAACCGTTGAAGCGCGACATTTCTGCCTTCACCCTCCGCTAAAATTCCCGACTGATGGTGTCCTGTCTGTTGTGTACGTAGTATACCTTCATACTACCTATACTATACTGTACACATGTGCTGGGCGAGGAAGGCAGGAAGGAAGGAAGGAAGGGGAGGAAATTGCCGGAACGCGAGGCCGGAAGCGGCACAAAGTGTCGGGTGTCACGCGACTCACCTGCGCCGCGGGACTTGAGACGGATCGGCAGGTCGTCCTCGCGTCGCCACTCGATCGACGGTGTCGGGAAGCCCCTGGCGTGACACTGCAGCATCACGTCGCTGTTCTCGGGCACTGAGATCGTCGACGCCGACGACATCTGATCGTCGATCCACGGAGGGACTGCAAGTTTTCAATGATGACCCAGGCACGAGAACGAAACAAAATCACCATTATTTCATAGTTGAGTCACAGTATTGAATATTTCAACAATATATTAGATTGTTCATACTTTACTGTATATAAACCATTATCTTTTTTTTTTACAAGCAAGAGAAACATAAAAAACCTTGTCAAACCATTGCCCGCTTCTCTGAAGGGATTTAAAATGCAACTTTACGGACAAAGAGGAATATACCACCCATTTGTCCGAGCACACGTATATTCCCATTCAATTTATTACTGCATTATTTTTTGCAAAATTAGCTTGAAAATTGAGAGCGCTAAATTATGCAGTACATGATGATGTTTTGAGGAATATCGGAATGCGCCTTAGATTCGCAAACACAGGTTTATTTTTTTCTCCTCTGTTCGACACACTCTTCGAAATTTAAGATTAGTCTAAATGCAATATATCTTTAAAGCGATTCATATGTTGAACGATTCATGGTTGATATTTGCAGCATGTGCTCAAGTTCAATCAATAAACTTCTCTGTTACAGATGACTTTGCAGGAAAATTTAAGAAGATCACTGCATCTGAAATGCGTGAACCGTTTGTTTTCTTTTTATTTCTGAGGCAAAGAATCAGACGTGGATTTTGTAGTTTAAGGTGTTTTATTGTCAAGTAAGAAGGATAAATTCTGATCGTTAAACAGAGAAAACCAACTTAATTGAATTTATAATTTGCATATTTCTTGAACGAAAGAACCGTTGCATACAATGTACTGTACTTTATATTTAGAACATTGTCGAGTACCAGCACATTGACACGAAATATTCTGCAAAAGATAACTAATACAGTGTTCATGAATAAATTCAAAAAATTCTTCAAATATCCCGCTCTACAAAGTTCACCGCTGGACCTAAAATATGCTCGCCGTTTTCTGAATTTCGAAACGCGTTTTTGTGTCATTGAAAACGAAAATGAGCTGAATGTTTTTCCGCATTTCATATTCATGAAAAATTACTAAATTATCCTGCAATCCGTTTTAAAAGACACGAAAAGGAAGAGAGAGAAAAAACTCCAAGATCGGAGATGACGATGAGCGAATTGATGTAGCAAAATCAGTCAATTTCGATTTCTGCTTTCAAAGTGACACTTTGAGAAGGACGGGGACTTTTCTGCATTCAAATTTGTTTCTTACCAACGACATTGAGGATCCCGATCTGGGCCTGCATCGGGATGGTGTTGAGCTGGCACATGTATTTGCCCTTGTCATCCTCGTGCACGTTGTAAATGTGGAGTCGCCAGGTGGTCTTGTCACCGTCGAACGACACCCCGAAGCGTGGGATCCTCGTCGTCACCTTCTCGTGAATGGCGATCACCATCTTCCGGTCCACGTGAACCCAGGCAACCTGCATTACCAACAAAAAATACAACACGAGTGATTTGATCTGGGTCACAAATGAAATGACTCAAGCTTTGAAGAGGTCCACGACATACTGTATACTGTATGACCATAATCCATTACTATACATGACGTCAGGGGCGAGGATGAAAAAAATCGAAATCTTTCAAAAGTAACATGAATTTTCTTGACAATAACGGGCAATTTCAGACAACTGTGGGGAAGGCGGGAACATACAAATCATACTCACTTTCCAGCAGTGATATTTTCTGAAAATCCGCAGATTCAAGCTTTAATGAGTAATGCTTCACATTTTCATTTAATATACCGTCACGTATGTTTTTCTGGACCACCTTGCAGAAAATGATGAATAGCTGCCATTGTAACTGCTGTATTTCTAATGAAATTGGTTTCGTTCCATGCAGCACAGTCAGGAACATCCCATTTTTAATAAACCAGAGCGTAGATCAAAATAACGTATCATTTCATTGCAACAAACTAACCGGGATCTGAAAAAATAGTGCCAATGAAAAATTCGTTACATTAAGATTTATGATTTCGAAAACATTTATGGATGAATTATAATTATAAATTGGTAATAAACATTCCAAACTGCTTCTGAAACATATAAACTTAAGAATTGTCATTGTTTTTAGCTCCCTTTGATGTAATTAATATTGAAAGTTTTCAAGTAAATTCATCTTATTTGAGCCTTCCTGCTTGCTTCTTGTCTCTTAATATTACTGTACAAACGTACAAAAGTAATATGCAGTATAAGAAGCACATTTTTCCAAAGTCATTTATTCAGTCACACCCATTTGTTCTTTGAATAGGAGGTACATTCTTCTTGACATGCCATATTGTTTATTTGAAAAGGAGTCATTGAAAAATTCTCAAATGAGCCTAAATACTGTAAATTGCAAGGAAAACGTCATGCTATATGCGTGTATTAATTTGGAGTACTTTTCAAAAAACTTGAATTTGTTTTAAAATATTTAGGCTGCATAAGTCAACTTTTTTAATTTTATTCACATAATGAAGTAATCCTTCCAGCATATTTTTAGATTACAGGGCGAAAATTATTTGTAATAATGAGATATCAGCTAAAAATTACTGTAGTTTATAAAAATGAGATGATTATAAAAATGTTCCCATGAAGAAATTGCTAGGACAACGAAAAAATTCGTTATAATGAACAATTGTATTCCAGCGAGTTCTGTTGTACAGTATTATAACTTTACAGTACAGTACAGTATCTATTAGACATCTCACGTGTTCATTTCGTGTGATCTGTAGCTTCGCGATTCGTTCAAAGAATTCGATCATGAATATTCCTCCAGCGTTTAAAAAGTTTTGTTTATGTTATGAACGCATGAATACGACAGAAGAAGAAATGCCGATTCTGGCGGCAGACGATGATGTGCTCATTGCGCATTATTCTTGTCAGTGTCGCGTGTCGTTCCTGCGTGTGTAATGCTTTAGCATGCGACACTTTCTTCCTCATCATCCCCATCACATGTGTCGACATTGACTGGGACATAATCCATGCATTTAAAGAGGTTCATCTAAAATAGGTCGTACGGATTGTCTCGCTCGATCCTACCTTTCCAGAGGTTTGCAGACTGACGGGAAACGAGACGACGATGCGATGTTTTTTCCGGTGATCATGTTAACTTTCTTCCATCGATTTACGAATAATTTCCTCAATTGAATGCATTTTTTTAATATGCTACTTCGATGGTTTACGCTATTTTTGTAGGTCATTACATTCATCTCGATGAAAGCGGGGAAATTTTATATTTGCCGAATTTTTCGTTTCCGAACTCGTCGTCGGACATGAACAAAACTGATGCAAGCATGGAAAGGAATATTCTTAAAAACCTATCTTGACCGTCATAATTTCAGGCAAGCAAAAGACCATCATACCATTGTTGTCCGGCTTCCAAAAATTAAATAAAATTTGACAATGTGTCTTGTCGCCTTCTTTGTTAAGTTTAATTTAGGAAAACCGTCCAACTGTTATACGTTTAAGTTCTCTCCTTGATGTCCGGGAAACTTTAAGTGTCCGATATTCAGCCTTTGAATAAGTATAGAGTCCGTATATCTTCAACAAGATATATTTCTATCAA
>CAJPEX010000317.1:0-36548 GCA_905338405.1 Notodromas monacha
AAACTGTTGTGAATATCTTCTGTACTTTTTGTGTTCCTGTTTACTGAACTGTTTAACAAAGGGCTTGCGCTTGTTTGGGAGAGAATCCCTGGTCGGTTCGCGCACCGGCCAATTGCTGTGTTGAATTATTTCCTTTATATCATAATTGTCTTCTAAGAATTATTCATTGATTCTTGAATTCTAAGTACCAACCTAAAAACCTTGCCAACTTAATTTATCTCAGGTAATACTTGCAAGGTGTACGGCTTGCTTCAATTTATTTCTCGCTTCAAAGTAAAACCGTACACTTAATTCGGAATGATCATCACCCAGGAAAGTACCAGAGCTGCTTAATCTCAACATTTAGGCCGAGGATTACATCGCAATCTTCTTATATCTGTCATGATCTGTCAAAGGTAAATTCCAATTTGCGTAGATAACGGATTCTATTGCGTTGAGAATGTGGAACGTTATGAAAGTGGCCATGGCCTTCGTCACAGACCTCGATCCGACGAGCAGTGGATCAAGCATTCGAAATTTTTTTTTCAGAGAATCTCATGAAAGGTCCTTTTTTTCATACTACAAAGGATTTTAACGAATGCAGGCGAATATGACCTGGCGATCAAGCACAAGTTCAAATCGATTCAATCATATATTGTAATTTAAAACGTAGCAAAGGCATGTGGAAACGGTATCAGAACATGAACTGTTCAATAAGCTTAAAAATACTGGAGGTGCTCTATATCGGATTTATTTTCCCATATTGCCTACTATCTTTAATGAAGAAAGAAAAACAAATTTAATGTCACATTAATCATTTCTTGACCCGCAGTTAATTTTTTTGCTTATCCCGGATCAAGTTGAATGAAGATGAAGAGATGAAAGTTACTCTTGCCTATTGTGCGGAAATTAGCGTCACCACGTCACCCCTTGTCCTGTTCATCCCATCAAGTAATCGGAATTCTTGAAAAATCCTATCTAAAAATTAAATTCTCTGAAAGAATGCTGCCACCCTTGTTTTAATCAAATGAAATCTCATCTCGAAAATTTCAACGGTCTTGAACGTGATGATCAAAGAAAAATGTCTACTCTGGGAGATATGACGTTCCTGCTTAGTGCCAATAAAACTCTTCAAAAATAACCGAGGAATGCTCTTTATTAAAATAAAGATTAAAATCCACAACTACTTTCAGGGATTAAGCCTCCATGCTCTTTTCGAGGAACTATGCCTCAGTTTTTCTTTCAATCCTACAGTAGGAATAAGGCACAGAAAAAAACACTGATAGAGTTCTCCAGTAATGCATTGTTTACCAAAATTAAATGTGCTGAGAAGAAGACTTACAGTATTTTCTTTCCCTAGACTAGGGTATCTTGATCATAAGCTTGTTTTTTCATGATTTCTGTGCTTTCTGGCACCCAATTTTTCAAAAATATCCCAGCAGTGCCGGAGAAGGAATTATCTCCTGGAATTGTCTGGTTCTGCTGATTGCCTTCCATTTTAGCCGGTCAGAAAGTCTTTGAAAATACATTTTTGCATAAATACATAAGTCATACGAATTAGAACAGCCTTTGTGTTCGTGGAGCAAAGTGGCGAGACTTTATTTAAAAAAAAAAGGAATAAAAAATCAGGAATTAAATGCATATCGGAAAAATCTTTAGGATATGCCAAGATTATTGCTTGATTGATTTTGTTACAATTTTCCGAACTAACTACTTTGTTACATCTGTTATTAGAGTCCAAAGTATTTGATACCTGAAGAGATATATCAGGCTAAGTTTGATCTCCAGCATTTTTCCTTGTTTTATTGTCATGATAAGCCGCTTCAAATCAGCCTAGACCAGTACGTGTTCTACAACCTTTTTGGGTCCACCGACATTAAAATTTCCATTAAATTTTTTGTGGTCCGGAAAATTTCCCAAGTATTTTCTGAGGACTGGCAAAGTTTTATAACATTTTTGCAGGTTCAAAAAGTGTAGCTTGTTTGGGAGAAAAACCGGTGTATTCTTCATCAGATAATTTCAACTGCCATTGTCTTTCCAAAATCCCAGCTAAAGATAAAACTTTGCTTTGAAACATTTATTATACTGAAGAAAACTAACCACGGACCAGCTCCATGCTTGGACAACCAGCTGAGGAACACTGGTCTAGGCTATTCATAGATGGAAATAAAATTAGAAAAACAGCAATTCAGTACATTGAAAAATTACCTGAATACAAAAATGATTATCAAAAATTCCCTTTCCCGGGAAAAAAAAAACTTGCGAATCAATCCTGACGTGTGCTCAATCATCCAAGAAAAACTATTACCATACTCACAGCACTTGTAAAGCAATACAGAATGGATAGTTGTTTCATCTCATATTACTGAGGGAAAGAAAACAAGTTGAAAATGACCGATGATTGTGGCAACCAGATGTAGCTGATCGTTTGAAGTTCGACAGCTTGCTTGGCGAGTTCCATTAAAAGTTCTTGGCTATGATATGTATCTACAGTATTGTACGAATGCACATCTTACAAGTACACCCCGCAGGCTACAGTAGATGCGCTCCTATATTTATGAAAGTATTTTCTCATCGTCTCGAAGGAACTTTTCGGCAGAATGCGGAGATTATAGGAATATGAATCGTTTTCCAGACAAAAGGCACACTTATACCCATCAGAGTTGCCATCTAACCCTCAGCAGACGGCGGAGGGTTCTTTCCCATTGCGGGGCAGAGTTGGATTACTTTTGTATCATCCAGCATTTTCAGTTTTTCAAAGGTCAGGAAAACCCTTCCAGATGGGCTGAGGCAAAGTTGGGATTAATTCAAAACAGCCAGTTGCTTTAATGAGCATTTTTTCCATTTTTCTGAAAAATTTTTCTGCGCCCAGCAGGGAAAAAAACATCAGTATGTTTCCCAACTTCACCCTCCCCCCCTTGTTCTTATTTTTTTCTTTACCTCTCCAAGGTGCAACAAAACTTCGCAAAAATGGTCCGACTTTGCCCGCCAAGGGTTAAAGGCTATAATGGATGAAAGTCAGTTTGAATTCACTTTTCTGCATGAATTACTTCGAAACAAAATGAATAATCTTGAAGATGAACAATTTTTCATCCTCGATGTTACGGTGGCCCACAATTTATCTCAGCAAGCGTGACATTTTGAGAATGATGTCAAGTTTCATGTGGAGACCCCAAGGTTTTTACTTTGGTTTAAACGCCCGAACCTAAAACGCCTCTGCTTTTGATACTAGGCCGTCGCGACGGCCTAGTATCAAAAGCAGAGGCGTTTTTCCAAGCCCGCAATCTGGCTTCTAGAAGCCAGATTGTCTTCAATGGCAGTTCTGCTGGGTTCAGTTGGCTGATACTAATACAGTAGTTATACCTCAGCAGACGTCCATATATTTTTGAGGCTATATTTTAAAGTACTGTCGTGCACCTTTTTTGTTGAAAAAAAATTATTCAAAACTCTGAAAAGCCTACATTCTGGAGGCTTTCGGCTTATCTGCATCAAGTTTGTTCACTATGGAAAATATTTACAAACATACGGGACCATATCCAGTATTTTATTGGCTTTATTCATGTTGTTGATCAGGGATTTTTCACCGGAACTTTTTTTTTATAAATTTGTTTGGAACCGGGAATTTAAAACATGATTGAAATAATAAATTATGACCTTTTCATCCTCAACTACTCGCATCTATATTCGTAAACGTTTATTTCGCTGTGCGAGGTCTGATCCGAAAACCTCATCAGGTATCGTAGATTATTTTTCTACACGAAAAAATAATTCAATTACTCCTATAGTTGTCAAGAACATGTCACTTTTCTGAAAGCAGTTTTTCTAAACTCCACGCAAAAATTTACGATGACGATGTATCAGTACTTCAGGTATATACACGCTGCATCGCACGGTCTAATTTTCTTGCACATTCAGTAAGCCTCGAAAAATATTGCGTTTAGTATTGGAATCTGAGACGTACTTTTCCAAAAAAAAATCAGCCAAATCAAAGCTTTCTTATTTTTATACAGTACCTACAGAAATACATTCGTCACTGATGGATTCATGCTCGAATATGAAGTAACTGCTCCTGAGTTCTGAGCTTCTCGCCGACAGAATCTTACACGAATATTGAGTAACGTAACTCTATAAATCTGTAATATGCTGGTTGAATCTTGAGTGAAAACCACATCACAAGGGTCTGTTGCAAAGTGGATGGAAAAAGTCCCACATGAAAACTTTGAAACGAAAAAAATATGAAAAAGCCCAGGTACACTATGGAGCGATATATTCATGGCCAAATGGAGCGATCGGAAGATAATCAAATAAAACTAAGCGCTACAGTATTTTTTTCCGAATGATATGACTAATTAATTTATCAAAAGTCAGAACAGAGCTTGATGCTACATAAGCTCGATCATATTTTCGCATAAAAAGACGATCAGATCTATTAATTAAATATATTAACATGGCTGCTAGTTTGAGGTTGCGTGGGTTTGAACTACGAAGTATATATAAGCTCGCATAAAAAAGCGGGGGTTCTTTTTAATACCCAAAGAGCATTTCGGAACGTAAAACATCAAAGCACTGGGATAGTTTTTTCTCATTTTTCTGGGCATGAACGGTGCAAGGAAAAGATCATCGGATACCCTTCCTTCACGAAGAGAAGTTGAAAAAAAAATGAGCAGGTTATTTGCGATTTTTTTTTATGCTGCATAGAGATTAAAAGAGGACATATTCGGTCCGCTCTTAAACTTTTTTTCAATTTTTTAAAACCTTCTTTTTTGAATTTTGTAACCTTGTTTGATTAAAAAATGCTGATTCATTTTTTCAGAGAGGTATAAAAAAATATGATAGTGTGAGAACTAGGGTGTCACAAGGTCACACACCATATAACGAAATACCAATTATTATTCATCAATTTGACTAATAGGCAGTTTTCTCTAGGAAATTTCCAACTTGTTCTGAAACAAGTACTGTACAGTACACTATCCTTTACTGTACAATGGAGTACTCGCTCTCGGCCATATTTACAGTCACGTATTCAATGCAATAACAAATGGTAAAATCTGGCAACAGCAGAGCCGTTGGGACCTGCAAACATCCTTCATTTCACGAAAAAGTCGTTGCATTTCGCCTTGAATAGCATTCTGGCAGTCTCGTGTCTCGGTGATGAAGAATTCATGAAAAGAAAAAAAAAATTCGTCGCAACGAGATCCAACATATACTGTACTTCAAAGGATGTTCTCGTGAACAGAAAACGATACCAATGGGTTTTATAGAAATCACTGTATTTTTTTTTTTGACAGAGTGCACTCGAAAAAATGATTCGAATACGAGAAAAGTTGGACGCACTCACCCTCGAAGATGTGCTTGTAGCAAGGATGCGTTTCATTCACGGTTTTCTTGGACAAAAAATGCATCGGAAAGCCTGGCCAACCACTAAGATTCAAGTGCATTATGTACAGTCGACTTATGATTTCAGCCAATAAAAACGAAAATCTCAAACTACATTCACCGAGACTGTCACTATATACACACAAGAAAAAAGAAGAACGCACAGAGGATAAGCACCGCAATGCCAACGCGAAGAAACAATAATTCACATCGTGAGAAAAATATTTTTCACGCAGCCTCGTCTTTCGAATCGAAGCAACGCGCGCTTCACTCACGAAGAAAAGACGCTACATAGCACAAAAACAAGTGAACAACAAGGTAATCCTGGCTCCTATACTAACTTTCTGGAGCAGCTTTCACGCGTTTCGCCCTCTGCCAGCGCAACGGCTTTCACGATGCCGAGATAATGAAGGCGGTATACACAGTACTCGCACTTCGAATAACCCGCGTGAATCAAGTGAAATTGGAAATATTCTCCCCGAAACAGCTCAGCATACGCGTATATTTAGTCGTGATATGGCGAGTTGTCACATTATTCTTCAAGAAAAAGCGTTACTTAAACTTCGATGGCAACTGTCTTTCTGTCTGCCCGCGAAATCCCGTCTCGTCAATTCGTCATGCAATCCGAAGCATCCCTCTTTTCCTCTGCTCCGCGGTGCAATTCTCACTACTGTACGATCAAATATAGTATAATGGTTTGTTTTCTCCGCACCAATATCTTCGCTTCTCATCCCTGTTTGTTTGCGTAGGCACATTCTTTCTCCGCAACTCCACTCCTTGTTTCTCCTTCTTTCGGCCCCGCGGTTCAATAATTCGCTGAACCGTATGCGGCCTTCTCTGCTGACGCGCGAGCTCAACTTCACAACGTCGTGAAGTTGAGCTTCATGGTCGACTAGATGGCTTAACTGCTTGCTGTGGCGAAAGATGCGACAGCCAGCTAGGTTAAGGGGAGTTTCGAAAAATAAAAGAACGCAAAAGAAAATCGACAGTGGTTGGAGTACAGTTGCAAAGTTGAGCTGTATGTTGGACTGGAATTAGTATTCCCCGGCCAACCCGTGGTCCGCGGACCGGCGCTGGTCCGTAGAAATGTGTTGCCAGTCTGCAGAAAATTTTCTTCAGCAGAATACATGCATCAAAAGTAGGGATGAATTCATTTTATCTTTGCCTAAAATTTTGGAAGGATAATATAACAGTTGAAGGTATCCAATGAAAATAAAATTTGGCTTTTCTTTCACCATCTCAGCCAAATTTTCACCAGCTGAAATAAATACAAGTAGTTTTTTTTGTCATTCTGAGGAACCTTTCTTCAAGCCCACCCCTCTAATTCTTTGATTCAGCTATAGCTTTTTCATTGGTGCTCAACTCCACTTTTGCAAAAATCCAAAACTTTCAAATAAACGTATCTTAAGCAGCAAAGCTTAAGTCTTTCAAGAAAACTTTTGCGAGTTGAAAAATTTTTATGAAACTTTGCTGGTCCAAAGAAAATTTTTTGTTTTGGGGAATTTGTCTGAAAAAAAAATTATGGAAATTTTTTCGGTCCGTGATGCGTCCAAAAAAGTTGTAGAACACTGGACTCCATGCATTACTCCTTGTTGCTGCGAAAAATGTGACAATAACTGAGTTCAGGAGAGTTTCAAAAAAATAAACAGGGAGAACCCAGAAAAGAAATATCTAGTTGGATCACGGTACAGTCCATTGGAAAAGCTTGGCTTTCTGCCCAAGTATCGAGATGTGTGTACTCGTTTTCCAAACGTGAGTGGAATTCTTCGAGTGTTTTTCGCTGGAATATATACAAGTGTACTTCATATATATATATATATATATATATACATAAAGTGATGGAGAATGATACCAGGCAGTTTTCTAATGCTAAAAAACCACTCGAAAAGCGTCTCAACAACTCGAGAGGTCTTGCGGAAAGAATGACAAATGATAGAGTGCGGGAAATGCGGCTACATAGTGCGTATATACACTGTATATTGGGAAGTACGAGACCGTGACGGTATTATGCTCAAAATTTTCGTGACAAATTTACCGAAAGTTGTCGGAATACCTGCTGTGACACGCGAGCCTGTTCCTAACACGACTGATTTGAAAAATTCAGCGCGCGCGACACATGACACTACACTAAGATGCAATCAACTTCGTTTAACTTCACTGCTGTTTGTTCAAACAACACGATAACAGCATTAAAAGACCCAAGAAACGCGCAATACACTCTGGGGTTTCCCCCGCAGGGTGTCTTATTTGAAACGTATCACACATCGTCGGAAAGAGCTCAGTCGTTGAAATCGAATTTATTTTCCAGAATTTTTAAATTTTTTTAATGCGGTTCGGTTTTGATCAACGAACTTCGTAATAATTCTTGTTCGAAGGGTATAGTCACAATGTCGGGAATTGGCATCCACCGACGTCATGTCATGACTGGTATATTTCCCCCCTTTTTTTTCGCTGCCATCATTCGAATTCGTGGCCAAATGTCGAGAAAAACGAAAAGCCTTGGTCGCAATTCGAGTCAGTTCGCAGAGCGGAGACTTCGGACATGACGCAAGAGAAACACTGAATAAAATAATACAACCTTTTTTTTTAAGCACCTACAGTATCACGGTATATTGAAGACCATCAAAGCAATTACAGTACTGTATTATAATCGCACTATACATCCAGGAGTGTCGGTTATTTCTCCTATTACATGCATGCTTTGAATATGACCGATTTCTCCCGCTTATCGTGGAACAGTTGCGTAAAAAATATTCGATTGCCCGTCTAGCTGCTGGACTTCTAACCTTTTAACAGTACGCAATACTGTAGTGCCTTTTTCAAGTACAGTATTGTAAAGTACAGTACTACATTATATACATTGAACTACAGTACGAGCATATGCGTTGGTATCTTCGAAGGCCTTTTAGTCAGAGTATTGATTAAATATGTCATGCTGAGATGCAGATCATAAATTGTGTTTCTTATTTTTATTTTTCCAGCACATAATAAATTGAATTTTGACCGCCGCTGTGTCAATTAGCCCTTCTGCGGCTAAGTCGAACTTTTTTTGCAGATTTTGGCGGCACTGGAGAGTGGAATTTCAAAAAACCCAACAGGTGTGTGGAGTGTCAAGTTGGGAAAAATCTTGGAATTTTTTTAATTTTCCACTGAAAAATTTCACCTGAAAATGAAAAAATGAAAACTTCAAGGCTCCTTTTTTTCCCTGGCCTTGTGTTGCTTCCCCATTCAAAGATTAAATTTAAGCTTGAAAGCCAGGAGCCCAGGTTGGTGGTTAATACGGAAAAAGTCCAACTCAGGACTTTCCCAGCATTTCATTATCCCCAGAAAAAATCCAACTTCGCCCTCCCTCACCTGGCAGGGGTTACATAACCTTGTGCAAAAGTATAATGCACACCCATCAGGAAAAAGTCGGACTTCTCCTTGGGATGGAAAGGAGGCTGCCGCTGTCCAAGGGTTAAGAAGACATATTTAGAAACGCATGCGTCCAATGTTTACTGAAACGTTTCTGATGTCTACATCTTTCAGTTTCTTTGAGTTTTTGAAAAGAATATTCATTCAAAATAAGATTGAAAAGTATGCCACTTATCGTGTTTGATGCAGCAGGCGTCTCAAAAATGCATTCAATAATTACTTTCTGAAAGCATTATCCCTACCATCTCGTCGTCTGTGAAAATATCAGGGAATATGCACGAGCATCACATCTTGAGACTTTTTGACACACAGATCCAACGGAGTTTCAAAAATTCCAAAGAAATTTTCCATTCCATTGAAATTTTTTTCGCATAATCCCTTCCCTTATAATTGGTATAACACTTCAGCGCTGTTCAACTTACTCTCAAGGACAGGGAACAGCCTCATTTTTGTTATCAAAGTACAGCAGCTCGATCAACTATGAAGGAACTCGATTTTTGGCGCTGTTTTGATCAGTACATTTATTGCTATACCAGGAAAGTTTTGTTGTAGTTGGAATTGTGGACTTTTGGCTGTTCCCTATTTCAAAAAGTCTCAATACTTATGAACCAACCCACGTACACTACACTAATACAGAGTCATGAATGCATTTGCAAGTTCTTTTCAAGAGGTTATGATATCACACGAGCACCACCATATTTACCGGGATGGACGAATACCGTAATAATCGCTTTGCATTTACAACAATCGCCATTATATATATAGAACGCAGCAAGAGGCAGACGAAATACGCGTATATACGAGGGTTCAGACAAAAGTTCTCGGAATTAAAATGTCGCACAATCCAGCTGAAAAAAGTGTTCTCTAGGGTAAACATTTTCTTTGGCACAAAACAAAAATCAGCCGTGTTTGACAATTTTTGTTAATGTTTTGCAAAATCACCTTGCAGCGTTTTGCTCTCCACTCAACTGATGAGGCGCCCTTCCTGCAGTTTTTTTTTTGTAGCCCAGCTTTCCCCTCAGAATTCTTGAAATCACAGCCGCCGAAGTGGCGGCCAATGTGGCAGCTGTGAAGGCGGCTGTTGATGAAATTGGCCGAATTACCTTATTGGCAGACCTGGAGGCTACCCTTGGTATTAATGCCTCATTGATTTAAAGAATTCTGAGGGGAAAGCTGGGCTACCAAAAAAAAAAATCAGGAAGGGCGCCTCATCAGTTGAGTGGAGAGCAAAACTCTGTCAGGTGAATTTTGCAAAACATTCACAAAAACTGTCAAACACGGCTGATTTTTGTTTTGTGCCAAAAAATACGTTTTTCCTAAGGATTACTATTTTTTCGGCTTGACTGTGTGCCATTTTAATTCATATTCCGAGAACTTTTGTCTGAACCCTCGTACGTATGTTTATACTCTATTCTGCTCGGATTTATCTGCAGATTTTTGCTGCATTAAAAAGATTCCAGGCCCACAAAATCACATAAATTCCACCCATATATGAGAGGGTAACAGAAAATCTTGATCCGCTCAAAGATGAAAAATGAAACGCGACGACGAGGTTTTCCGGCGAATATAATGCACTTTTAAACTGGGTTCGCACATACTCTTACATTTAATTTCACAAGGAAAGAGCTCCGTATAGAGATTTTTGAGAATATAACCTTGCCCTCAATCCCTGCGAATACAAGGATCGTCTAAATTCTAAAAATAGTCGTAGGATATAGAACTAAAATTTGTTACGAGGCCGCAGTTTATTCAATCTTTTTCAGGTCGATCATTTTTATAAATAGACCCTCGGTTTCCCAAGTCTTTAAACGTTATCGTCCATAAGATAATACGTGAAAAAGATAAATATAAAATATCGATCATTTCAGTTTTCATCTCGTGTCGCAGACGTGTGTCTATGGCGAAAATTCGAAAACGGAATGATGTTCGCCAATAATTTCAACAAAATCGATTAGTGCCTCCTACATTTTTTTCCCTGAACAATGGTAGCATTCTTCAAGTTCCTTGTACTGCTGGTGTATAGATTTCTTTTTTACGGAAAAACATAATACAGGGCAACGCATGAAGAAATTGCTAATCAAGGAGGGAAGAGAATAAGCACCTCTTCATCCTCCTGACGAGCGGCGAGGCAATTTCATGCATTAAATTGCTGTAACACCATCAGTTAAAAAAAGGGAGCCACGCTGAACAACACCATTAAAATGTGGTAAAGTGGTCTTAATTTTATACGTGAAGAGGAAATTCATTGTCACTCTCATGTAAATTTTCGCGCATATGGGAAACAAAATCATTCGTCACTGATTCCGCCCACCACTTTCCACCTCCGCCGTTTATTCTCATCAACTGGCCTCTTTCTAACGATTTTAAAAGCTGAGTATGAATCATAGTTGAGTTTTTGATTCTCATGGAGATCGCTGATTTGAATTAGCAGGGATCATTGAGCTGCCGCAAAGGGCGAAGAACAGGGATTTTAACGCATGTTTTCTCCACTATTTGTTGCATTAATTGAAAATAAATTACATAAACTATGCCATCTAGTCCAGATTTAATAGTGCAATGCTAAAATCACTCACGTCATTTCAATAAAAGAGAGAGAAATGTTTACAGTGGCACGAGAGTTTTCTTTTAAATCTCAACATATGTTCTGAGATTAATTTCTAGAAAAAGTTTTGTTTCAGGCAGTTATAACCTTCGAATATTCTAAAACCCACGTGCGGATCAGCAACAACAAACACTTCGTCGTAAATATGTAGAGATGACTTATTATGCTTGAAGAATCTCAACTGAGCCACGAATAACTACCACATATATCAAACATAATTTCAGAACTATATAGAATCCTGCCTTGATCATCCTGCTCTTTACGTTGATGGATGCTCTGACATGCTCTTCACAAATGCATCACATTTAGTTTTCTCGGAATCCCAGTGAGCACAAAAATGTCCATTTTGGATCCAAAACTTATCCAAAGCATCCAGAGCAACTTATCCAACAATCTTCTCAAAAACAGACAAGTTTTGCACAAGTTGCTTTGGATAAGTTTGGGACAAAAATCAGACATCTTATACAGTATTGTCTGATTTTTACCCAAAAGCAATCAATTGCTTTTGAATGGCTTTTTGATCCAAAACAGACATATTTTGGAGGGATTTGGGAATAGTTTGGGTAAAAATTGGACATGTTGTCCAATTTTTATCCAAGAAATGTCCCAGTTCCCTCCAAAACATGTATTTAAATTTTTTTAATCAGCTGCATTTGGCAAAAAATTGTTGCTCCCAGATGGTTGATATTCCTCTTTTCAGGGTTTTTGTTCTTCCTTTGCTCCTCAATTCACTTCAATCACATTCAGAATTTACTGAATTATCCCTTCTAATAAACCTGATTAAGTATCCTATTTAATATACCTAGTGTACCTATCATAAATTAATTAGTTATCCTATTTATTCTAAGGTAATGTACTGATTAGATGTGTACTTCCTACAGTAAATAATTCCTATCCTGAATGGGAATTGAACCCAGGAACTCTTGCTTGAAAGTCCAATCCCTTAGTCAGACAGCTATTGCCCACATCCTGGGAGGACTGGTTTTTTTAAATCTTGTTTCATACCAACACCTCTGGCAGACAAGTTCTCCAAACTTGTCTGCATATCCTCCAAAATTTACAGACAAGTTTGGATGATATGCAGACAAGTTCTCCAAACTTGTCTGCCAGGCACTGGCGCCAGAAACTGCGGACAAGTTCTCCAAACTTGTCTGCACATTTTGGATGATATGCAACAAGTTCTCCAGAACATCTCCAAAACCCATCCAAATGAGTTCCATAAATGTCCATGGAAATCACTTGGATGAGTTTTGGACATATTTTGGAGAATTCTGTGCTGACTGGGAATCTATCTGTAACCGCTGATGAAATGTCACCTTCAACGTCTTTCAGAAAATCATCATTGATTGTAAATATGCACAATACCGGGACTTTAAACAGCATATAGAGTGAGATCCCGAGATGCAGACTTAAGTGGTGCACCAAGAGCGTCCCTAAATCAAAATTTCCCTAATTGGAGAGTCTCACTTTACATTAGACTTAGATTATAGAATTTTTAATTGGTGTTTTATGCACAAAATACTCACCATAATACTATGAAAATAAAATTTGGCTCCCAATATTGAAACTGATGCAATCAATATACAGTACTGTATTTCAACAAAATATGGACATTTAGTTGGGGAATTAAATACTGATACCTCTACACAGTACATAGAAATGTTGGCATTCTCTGTAAAAAAAATAAAATTCAATTGAAGAAGACAGAAGGAAGTCCCTCCATGCTGGAGGTAATTTTTTTTTTAATTAGCTAATTGGATGGTAAATTGGTGAGAGAAATGCCCAAGAACTTTCCTTAAATCAATTTTAGGGTTGGAAATATCTGTTTCTCGTAATTTGTCCTGAAACGTATTTGGAATTTTATCACAAAGTGTCCCTATGTTGAGTCAGTGTCCTCATGTTGGGCCTTTTTTGATGATTTCTTATGGGAAAATAAGTGTCTCTATGTCGAATTGTCTGCATGTGGAGGTGTCCGCAAGTGGGGGTCTCACTGTATATAAGCAATCTTTCATTGAATAGGAATTCCAAGATAAAACAACGTTAAAAGCGCGACGTTCCACGCGTTTCTATAATTCCAGCAGCAGAGGACGCGAAACTAGATAGGGTAAAAGGTGCCGGCGGGTCTTGCGGGAACATTTTGGCGGGTCTTGCGCGCGTTTATTCAACGAAATCTACCACATAGAGGACGTTCAGCTTTCAGCTCACGACACCATAGGAATTCCATGATGCGTGGTACCCTGAATGCGACATGCACAGCACGGATATTCCGAAATTATTTATTTCACGGGTCTCAGCACGTTATTATAACGACGGGGAGTGAATTAAACGCGTAAAGGATATACAGTACACAGTACGCCGTACGGAATCAATTTGCTTTCCCACGCCGGGGTTTCGATTTTCAATGTTACAAATCATATCTGTAAACTTGCTCGAATTCGAGAATTTTTCCCGTCATCTCTTATTATATCCAAAGAGAAAGCCTTTATATTGGTAATTTCGTTCGGAATTGAATCAGTACGTGAGACCCTTGATATACTGATGGGAATTAAATAAGGCGAGTGGAAACCTTGTATTTATGGCGGAAAATTTGGACTTTCTCAATGCAATGGAGAAAAATACCCGAACGAGCGTTCCCTTATTCTTAATTGCGAACGAATGCGGAAAAAAAATACTTCTGTCACGATATTTTGAGACGAAATACACGACTTGAAAAAATCTGCGCTCATCGTCTCTCTTCAATTTTTGACGGATGGCTCAAATGCATTCGAAAAAACGCCCTGATCAATAAATTCGGCACGTTTTCCGTTCAAAAATAAGCATACCATGATCCTGACGAAGAGACCTTTCAATTTGCCTTTTTTTTCTTTGAAAACTAAAAATAAACAAGTATATTTAACCCTTGTCTACAATATAGGGACGAGTGCTGTCTATATACACGACTAACACGAGTAAATCAAATGTTCTTTGGAGCAGCTAATTGCTTTAGGAGACGTTCACCAGACTGGCTTATGTCCTATAGAAGAAGAGTACAGCCATATGTCGCTGTGAAGGAAACGTTTTCCGCAGAAGAAACTACAGAAAGTGGGATAGAATTTCTCCTGACTGGCAATGTTACGACTATTCACGTCGAGGAGCATCGTTCTAACCCGGGTGGCGGGGGGCTTCCAGCTGCACCAGATACGTGTCCTGCAAACTTTCTTTGCCCCAACTCCCAAGACACACTGGTGAAAAGTTTGATGAATTCTTACCATGCAATAAAATGAGGAAATTTATAGGCCTTGGCAGTTTCCTGAGCTCGAGAAGAAACAAAATAACTTTGGACTGATTTTTTCAGCTTCGCACCGGAAACAGGAAAATATAAGCTACTGTATAGTAAATCTAAAAATGAAAATCGAAAGAAAAGAAGAAAGTGTGTTTATGAGTGAACTTTCAGGCCGTGTGTTAGAGTGCAGCTGTCTTTAAAAATCCTTGGAACCTTCCGAAAACAATTAATTTTGTAGCGCTTTTTTTTCTCAGTCCAGAATCTAATGAATAACATAATCGCCTATAATATACGGCTTCTGTCGTTTTTTCCCCAAAGCCTCGAGCAGCGCATGGCATTCTTGACGCCCAGCAAATAATCACCCGTTTTCCAGCCAGGCGTCAAGCCCGTGGCAAAAATCACCCGTCAAAGACCGGTTTTTCATGGATAGATGAAAACGGGTGATTTCCAGAATTTCAGCAGAATCCGAGTTTCATGACATTGTGAATGCATTTGAGAATTACACGTTTTCACTCCCATGAAACACTGGTCATGAATGGCTCTTGAGAATGGATGTTTTGCTTTCGATCTAGGAAGGTGGGGTGGATTTTATGTAACAGCCTTTCCCACCGAAATCAACGCGCTGTATACATGACGTTAATAAATGTATGGCGCGTGGTTGCATAATTTTTGGCGCAAGGTTAATTTTAAAACAGCGCAATGCATGAAATTTGCGTGCATGTCTAAAAAGTATAGCGCGTAATATGTCAAATTCATGCGCGCCGCGTAAATTTGTCCATGAGTAAGTAGCGCAACTTCACTACACAAACTTTTAGAAAGATACGTGTCCTGCAAACTTTCTTTGCCCCAACTCCCAAGACACACTGGTGAAAAGTTTGATGAATTCTTACCATGCAATAAAATGAGGAAATTTATAGGCCTTGGCAGTTTCCTGAGCTCGAGAAAGAAACAAAGTAACTTTGGACTGATTTTTTCAGCTTCGCACCGGAAACAGGAAAATATAAGCTACTGTATAGTAAACCTGAACATGAAAATCGAAAGAAAAGAAGAAAGTGTGTTTATGAGTGAACTTTCAGGCCGTGTTTTTATTAGAGTGCAGCTGTCTTTAAAAATCCTTGGAACATTCCGAAAACAATTAGTTTTGTAGCGCTTTTTTTTCTCAGTCCAGAATATAATGAATAAAATAATCGCCTATAATAATACGGCTTCTGTCGTTTTTTCCCCGAAGCCTCGAGCAGCGCATGGCATTCTCGACGGTCTCTTACACCATGATGATGGCCAAAACATTCCGAGAATTATGAAATGCATGATTATGTATGCATGAACATTTTTGGCAGACTGCCATGCAACTTTTGGAGACTGCTGGCACTGTTCCATGGACCATATACGGGCTGAAAGAAAAAAAAAATTGCAGTTTAAACTCCAAGTATAGATGATAATCCGTTTAGACTTCAGACCTTACTTATCACAGAGATCGAATCTATTTGATGTCGAACAAATATAATCCTCATGGGTCAAGAACGCAAATCGGTTACTTGATCCGGTAAAATTCTTATGTCATTCCTTTCGAGGATAAGAAGTTTTAAATTTTTATGTGTGCCTGCGGCGTTCGCGATTTTGATAAAAAGATAATGTTCCCAAGGAAAATTCCCTCGCAACTGCTTCTGGAATTCTACCTAACCAGCCGTCGTATTTTTCCAATGTACCGGAATGAACGAGCGCATCACGTGACTCGGTTGATGACCTTCGATTAATGAAGTGTGAGAAAATCCTATTGAAATAGCGAAGGCAGAGAGAAACGGGGCGCGAAATCCAAGTCATTTGCTGGCATTGTGCAGAATATTCATCATCACCCGACAGTGGCTTTATCCAATATCTGAAGACAGGTCTCTTCTCCAGAACATCTCGTGAAGATTGGAACAGTAAGAACGTGTCGGGCGGCAAAATCAGCAGCCCTTTCATCCCTTCTGGCGAGACGAGCAAGAAACGCGTGACTTTTAGTGGAGGACTCCTCTTTGTAAAGAATATATAGAGGTTATTTTTACGCATCCTCCATAAAAAAAAAATTCTGAAACTTTTTTTTTCCTGCGCGACCACACCTGATATACAGAAGAAATCTTCACTTCAAAGCTAAAATTAACTCCGCAGCTACTATACGTACATGATGTAATTCCGTCAAATAATGAAAAATTCGCTTCTGGTGGAAATATACGGAACAATATGGATTGAGGCATATACTATTTCTGCCCGCAAAAATCCCGTCTCGTTCAAATAGTGATCCCCTTCACTTTGTTTAAATAATAATTCAAATAGTATTTCAATCAATCTCGTTCAAGAAGTAATTTACTGTGCTCAAGCAAAGTTATTTCGCGCAAGCCTTCGCGGAGACTTCGGTACTTTTTGTTGATTCAAGATATATATATATTATATATTGACAGATCCTGGAAAAAATTACATTTGGGACATTGCATACATCTGCTGATACAAAACGGGTAAAGTATAATGTTTTTTGTACCTATAACAAGAGCAGTTACCGACAAGTCCCGGTTAACGTGGGATCCTCTTTCAGTTTATTGCGCAAATTACCCAGAGTTTTTCCAGATTTTAAATCCTTCATTATCTGAGATAATTTTTGGGTTTATAATAGGATTCATGCTCATCTGAACAGACGTTTCAAATTTCGATTCGAAAAATTTTCCAGGGCTCGATCGTTCAATGACCTCGTGTTGACATTAAAGCAGCGTAAGGTCACGTGGACGCCTGATGAAACCCACATTGAACCGGAAAACCCCAATGCTCCAGAAAAGCTTTCAACAAATGGATAGGAAGTTGATCTCCGATTGCCGTTACTTACGCACAGATGAATCAGAAAGCCCTTGCGCTCACATAAACACTGAGAGGATATTGGCACTTAGCGCTAGAAGAACATTCTAGAAGAAAAAAAAATAGAAAAAAGAGATCCTGCTACTACTATAAGCCTTCTTCTGCTTCTTTCTTTTCCCGTGTATAATTCTCTCAATATACGACTCAAAAGCCAGAGAAAAAGGGTATTGGTGTTGGAAGCTTCTTATAGGCAAAAAACCCATAGGCCGGGTGAAGGTCACAATATTAATTAATGCTAGCTTCAGCATCTAGCCTGAGATAAGCCACCATGACAAAATTCAGCACAAAAGGTTTGGGAAGCTGATACAATCCAAAATTTTTTTTATGAAAAGACATTTTAAAATACTGCAAATGCTTTCATTTGCCTTTTGTGGCAGAATAATTCGGCGCGTTATCGTACCACTCCCCACATGCGGGCACATCAAATACCTGCAATATAAAGTTCCATTACTTTCAGGAATGTTCCAGAATGTTCACCTCAAGATTGACGCCGCCATTTTAATTAGAACACAGCCCAGTCAATGGAGAGATTTCATCGAAGTCGGTCATGTTTTTGTGTGTGATCGTTTTTGCTGTGATTGTTATCTTGGGGTTAAAAAACTGAAATATACTTCATACTTTTACTTTGGGATCTTGAAAACAAGATCCCCAGGTGAACCCCTCACCTGATCAAAGTGTTTTATTTCGAATTCCTCGTCCTTTTGTGCGGATTCGGGAACAACTTTGTCTCTGCATGAAGAATTATGGTTGATGGAATGACAGTGATGATTTTGTGACAATTTTTGCTTGATGCAAAATTGCAGCCAGAGCTAGAACTCATAAGTTATTTCACAAAAAGTCATGACCAAAATTCAATGTATGCTGTATATATTTTATAGCTTTGGGAGACCTGTTGAACTGAAGCCATTCAGAAAAATTGATGATTGAAATCAACTCTTCTGATAATATTATCAATCAATATTATCAAAAACAGGATTTCTTCAACAATTTTACTCAATAACTAACCGAAGCCTCCCTAACTCAAAAATCTCCCAATAATGTTAAATTTTGTTTTGTCCTGCTGTTAGGATTCCCTTACGCGATGCCATCAGATATATTCCTTTTGAAGGCCTTTACCCCCTCAACGATTAATTTGAAAGAAACCACAAATAAAAATTTCACCTGAAATTCAATAATTAAATGCATTTCAAAGATTCTGAACCTTTTCCATCTCCATTACATTCGTTCAGTCATCAATATTGTGTCTATTCCAAAATGTTTTCATATAAATCTGTTCAAGTATTAACATGGAAAATGTTCATATTCAGAACAAGGCATAGTAGACGTGTGCAGAATTACAATGTTCGAAAGACGAACGTGATCTCAAAAATTTTGAAAACAACGGAAAAAATAATAATTGGCTTTCAAAAGCTAAATGTACTTTCCATTATTGGACTGTATTTCAGTGTCAGACGGTGGATATTCCGGGCATATTTCATACTCTTTAAACTTTCTTCACCTTAGCACCCAAATTTAAAAATTATGTCATGAAACTTCAGTATTAAATAAACTGGTCCCTTTCTGAAAGGTACGGCGTGCGACTTAATAATCTTAAACAAACCTAATGTAGCAATTACTTTTTTCATTACATCCGATTGTTCAATTTTGGACACAATTATAAGATCTTCTTCTCACTTTGTCAGTTACACAGCAGCAGACATTTTCTTTTCCTCCAGCAGGCCCCAAACTGCGAAAACTTTCTCACTGTTTGCTTGGACTTCCTATCTGCTGGCTTGCTTAATAACGGGCGAGGAACGAATGAATGTTGCTATTGCTAATAAGCCCAGGGATTTATACATCCTATAATAATCTCTTCCTTGGTGGAATTGGACTGCACAAAAGATGTACCAGGGTTCGATTGCAAGTCTTGGGACGAGTCACTTGCCATCATTGATGCATGCATGAACGGGTACCACGTATACAGCATAGTACTGCAGTTTTGGGATTATATTGGCCACAAATTTAGGAAGGAAATGGGACAGAGAACCGCTTGTTTCTTCAATTAAACCTAGCATCTGAGTATACCACAAGAAAGAACCGCATGCTACGAGGGTTGATTCATTAGTCTTGGGACGAGTCACTTATTGACGTCATTACAGGCGTACAAAATTACAGTAATTCCAAGGGTTGCCTCCAGGTCTTCCAAGGCAATTCTGCCATTTTCATCAACAGCCGCCAAAGTTGCGGCCATTTTTTTTCAGCTCAAAAGTGGCTGCCACTTTGGCGGCTGTCGTAATTCCAAGGCAACCCTTGGAATTACTGCCACATTGATTTCAAGAATTCTTTGGGGAAAGCTGGGCTGCAAAAAAATAACTGCAGGAAGGGCGCCTCATCTGTTGAGTGGATAGCAAAACTCTGCCAGGGTAAATTTTGCAAAACATTAAAAAAAATTGTCAAACAGGGCTGGTTTTTTTTATGCCAAAGAATATGTTTGCCCTAAAGAATAATTTTTTTCAGCTCTTTTAGACGCCATTTTCATTCCGAGAACTTTTGTTAGAACCCTCGTATTGTATATGAAGGCCTTGCAGAGAACATGTAACAAATTCCAAGTTTTAAGCAAAGCATCCATAAGGACAAGGCAATCAATAATGGAATTCATGGCACATCATGAACAGGAACAAATGGGAAACAGACGACGTTTCCCATGTGTAACTGGAAAATATCATTGGCTAACTTGTGCCGAACCCTCTTGTACCAAACAACTCTTCATATGATAATACAGTACTCAAATGAGGAAGGCGTGAATCTAATTGTGCGTCTGTGTCACCGGTAGCCTGCAATCAGTGTCAGTGTCAATGGCTTATTCGTCCATTGGATTAGCCATCGTGAAAGCAAGACAGAAAAGTACGGTAAATAAGGCTGTCGGCAGCATCACGGGATAAAATGACGTCGTTCAGGGATCTCAAGGAATGACCTGTCCACAAATAACACGGATACATGGTCCTGACTCCTGAATCTTCCCATTTGTTTTCGTTTCCGACAATGCCGCCAATACAATAGCTGCATACGGGAACACACTGCACTGCGCTCAAAACCTCACCAGAATCTAAATTTCATGGGATGCGCGTCTAGAAATAAGTCGAGCTTCCGCTCAAAAGGCTCTGGAAAATGTGCGCCCTACGGAGTCATTTCAAAGAGGATGTATCTCCACATACTAGAGTTAACATTAAAGGGCACTGACATATCAGTTACTGATTAATGATTGTGACCTACTTTTCTGCTCCACTTGTTGCTGTGTATAAGGAGTCGATCTAGAACTGCAGCCTGCTCCAAGGGGTTCTATGAAATGCACAGAGAGAAAAGACAATGTAAACGCAAGTAAAAACAATATTATTTATGTTGAACGACAGGAATATTTCGATGAATAGAAGAAAACACCATGCGTGGTTCATGTTGCAGACGTATTCATCACGTTAAAAAAAATCTTGAAATTTCCCATGGAGCTTCCTGCTGCATTAGGAACCACAAAAAAGCACATCTGCGGGATTTTTCATAAGTCCTGTAGCTGCTGACAAATTTTCCTTTTATGAAACTGAAACTTGGTTGCCCATCTTATTGTTTCAAAACCACTCTGGTATGCGCTTCATTTTTCAAGATTTGAGGTGATACATTTAGCTTAGTGGGGCCCCGACGTGCAAATGATATGACTTGGGACACTTGAAACCGGAAAAAAAAAATCTGCCCCAAGAACTGGACTATGTCTCAAAAACTACAGACACTTTACGAACTTTTCTAGACAAACTGAAAACTTAACCTATAGTTTGATGTATGCTTTAAAAATTGAGCTTTTCACATTCACAAACATTAACAATGAAGTTAATTCTAGATACAGCACAATCTATTTTGAAATCCAAAAGGCTAATTTTGTGCTTCAATTTTCAGAGTTTTTTCCTTTATTTGTGCACAGATATTCTTCTGAAAACTTCGAATAAGAAACGAAAAAGTGGAGCAAAAGAAAGGTTTTCTAGTCTAGTATTCACCCAAAGGAGACGTCTCGATAAAAAGACAAGTTGTTCCCTTTGTTTAAGTAAAAAAACTTCTTGGGGACTTTTTCCCTAATTTTTGATCAACAATGGAACCAATTGAATACATTCCCACTGAAGTCTAAGCAATCCAATATGCGGAAGTTCCAACAAAGGAACAAGGTTGTCTGCATCTTGTGGCCTCACTGTACGTAAGCAATGCTTTTCTTCCATGACAGTGAGATTGGTCAACAATTTTGAAGTATTCATCACTCAGTAACTTCCCAAAAATGGACGATCGGCTTGTTGAAAATTCTTCCAGCATTTTTCTTCCAAAATTCATGCATGCGCAGAGATCACAGGATCCCTTACCTTGAACTCAAGTAAAAACTTGCTCATGGTAAAAATAAAAATGAACGGGTTGAGCACCTTATTGTCAGCAGCCCGCTGCTGGTCAACAACCACAATTAGAAGACGCACTAATCGAAGCTTTCATCCAGGAGTTACTCTTTTTTCGTATTTGATGAAGGGAGGGTAACTCGGCCTGTTCCAGGTGCTTTTAGGCAGATTCGGAGGAAAAAGTGAATACAGTAATGAGAAAGTATTCGATAATGATGTATTTCAACAAATAGCAAAGCCAAAAAAAAACCTAGAACCCATACTTGGACTGCGTCTGCCGCCGTGTGAATCGATTTTGCGACCACTGGTTCTTCAGTTCTAGCTCCCTTTCTTTCGCCTGTGAATGCACAAGAACAAAACTATAACAATATTTACCCGCGTACCGAGAAAATACGGGTACAATACTGAGGAGTCTGCAGTTGTTCTCACCAAGAACCCATTTCCGCGAATCTCCATCAGCCACTCACATACAGATTTTTCATCCTCACATGGTAAATACAGTATTAAAAAGACAACCGAAAAGAATCATAAAATTTTTCTGTGCAGAATCTTTAACCAAACGAAACTCAAAATCCATGTATTTTATTCCGATGTTGAGTTTGACAGACGTTCACTTAGATATCCCAAAGCGAACTGCCGTGGGTCCCTGCGTAACGACATTAATGTAGTCCATTACTGCTGGGTGCGTTTTGTTATGCAGAATTTTCTAAATCCGAAACGTGATTTCCCTCACGGCTACATTGTAAATGATTTCATTCGTTCCGAACACCAGAACACCATGATATTGTATAACCATTCTACAACTGTGTATTTTTCCAATTTCCAGCATGAAATTAAAAATTCAACTAGAAAAAATTGACGCATTCGTGCTGAGCACGTGCACCAATCTTTCTTGATCTTACAACTTTTGAAGACAAGAAGAGGCAAAAACCCTCCTTTTTTAATTTCCCTAAGTTTTTATAAAAGATTTAAATTTCCCTGAATTTTTGTACAATATTTCGAAGTTTTCGTTCAAAGCTTTTCAAAATTCAATCATTTGTGGGTTAAGAAAGTTCATCGTCATGTGATTAATCCCAAAAAAATTTCGTCGTGACTCATGACATTTTCGTTGCGTGAATCATTTGCTAAGCGGGGACTTACTGAATTATTGTACCTATTCAAATGATCTGAGCCGACACAACATGTGAATGAACAAACATGGAGATTTTTTCATGAAAGAAATCTCGATTGGGAGAAGAATATCCTCATNTATAAGAAGACTTTTGAAGCTTATTCTTTGCTTTTTCACCTCGTTTTCTTTCCAAAAGATCAGATCATAAGTGGGTTTCCTCTGCAGAGCTATTTTTCTGTTCAACAAGGGAAACAAATTCATTTTTTTTTAAACTTCTTGGGGGCTTTTTCCCTAATTTTTGATCAACAATAGAACCAATTGAATTCATTCCCACTGTAGTCTAAGCAATCCAATATGCGAAAGTTCCAACAAAGGAACAAGGTTGTCTGCATCTTGGGGCCTCACTGTACGTAAGCAATGCTTTTCTTCCATGACAGTGAGATTGGTCAACAATTTTGAAGTATTCATCACTCAGTAACTTCCCAAAAATGGACGATGGGCTTGTTGAAAATTCTTCCAGCATTTTTCTTCCAAAATTCATGCATGCGCAGAGATCACAGGATCCCTAACCTTGAACTCAAGTAAAAACTTGCTCATGGTAAAAATAAAAATGAACGGGTTGAGCACCTTATTGTCAGCAGCCCGCTGCTGGTCAACTACCACAATTAGAAGACGCACTAATCGAAGCTTTCATCCAGGAGTTACTTTTTACTCGTATTTGATGAAGGCAAGGGTAACTCGGCCTGTTCCAGGTGCTTTTAGACAAATTCGGAAGAAATCGTGAATACAGTAATGAGAAAGTATTCGATAATTATGTATTTCAACAAATAGCAAAGCCAAAAACAAAAAAACCTAGAACCCATACTTGGACTGCGTCTGCCGCCGTGTGAATCGATTTTGCGACCACTGGTTCTTCAGTTCTAGCTCCCTTTCTTTCGCCTGTGAATGCACAAAAACAAAATAATCACAATATTCACCCGCGTACCGAGAAAATACGGGTACAATACTGGGGAGTCTGCAGTTGTTCTCACCAAGAACCCATTTCCGCGAATCTCCACCAGCCACTCACATATTCCGCCCAGATTTTTCATCCTCACATCGTTAATATTAAGAAGACAACCGAAAAGTATCATAAAATTTTTCTGCGGAGAATCTTTAACCAAACGAAACTCAAAATCCATATATTGTATTCCGATGTTGAGTTTGACAGACATTCACGAAGATATCCCATAGCGAACTGCCGTGGGTCCCTGCGTAACGAAATTCATGTAGTCCATTACTGCTGGGTGCGTTTCGTTATGCAGAATTTTCTAAATCCGAAACGTGATTTCCCTCACGGCTGCATTGTAAATTATTTCATTCGTTCCGAACACCAGCACACCATGATATTGTATAACCATTATACAACTGTGTATTTTTCCAATTTCCAGCATGAAATTAAAAATTCAACTAGAAAAAATTGACGCATTCGTGCTGAGCACGTGCACCAATCTTTCTTGATCTTACAACTTTTGAAGACAAGAAGAGGCAAAAACCCTCCTTTTTTAATTTCCCTAAGTTTTTATAAAAGATTTAAATTTCCCTGAATTTTTGTAAAGTATTTCGAAGTTTTCGTTCAAAGCTTTTCAAAATTCAATCATTTTTGGGTAAAGAAAGTTCATCGTCATGTGATTAATCCCAAAAAAATTTCGTCGTGACTCATGACATTTTCGTTGCGTGAATCATTTGCTAAGCGGGGACTTACTGAATTATTGTACCTATTCAAATGATCTGAGCCGACACAACATGTGAATGAACAAACATGGAGATTTTTTCATAAAAGAAATCTCGATTGGGAGAAGAATATCCTCATAAAATCAAACGAATAAGTTCCCGGAAGCTAAAAGAGTGGGTGGACCTTTGCGGTTCGTCGGAAAAACCGATTCCTCGTGGAGACTCAACCGCAGTACCCGGAGAAATCGGACAAAAGTACTCGAATCTATACAAACCTGTTGCGCAAGGAAGGTGATTTGATGTTTGTGTCGACCCGGCATGTTCGCAGATTTCTTCTCCGGAGGAGGTTGATACGGCTGCTCCAAGGATAACTGTTTCGTCATCCAATCTTGCGAACTCGGAAGATGGCTTTCGGCATTGACTTCGATCAGGTCGATACTCTCCTTCATCATCCCGCGTTTTCCTTGCAGCTTCAGTAACTGTAGGAAACACAGAAGTTCACCGCATGTTACCATCAAATTGGTGCTTGACTGAACGACGAAACTATTCCTCCTTCGACTCGGAAGTGCACTTCATCGAATCTTGTTCGCACACACTACAAAACTCGAGTACAGTGAGTGCGCAACTGTTGGATAGCTCAGGGCTTTCCAACTGGTGGTAAGCTAACTTTTCTTAGCTGAGAGACGGACTTTTGAAGGAGAGGCACGTGAACAGGAAAAAGAAAAAAAAACACGACGCTAAAGGAAGCCCAATGACGCAAAAGAGAACGTGACTCCAGATTTAGAAAAAAGCATAATTTTAGGGAAGGTGGCTTGAGGAAAAGACACGGAGGAGTTTAGTTTGCCTGGCACAGACGATCATCCATTTTTTCTCGGATATTTGCTACACTGATCACAAGCTTTCCGAAAAGAAAGATCGCAGTTGGAAAAATTATATTGAGTCAAATTCTGTGATGATTCATCATGTGCAATTCACACTCATTTTATTTCATTCGTTCTTGCTGTTGTCTGCTTATCCTTCTTGACTGCATCTTAATTTTTGGTCGAAGGGTTTTTTTTTTTTTGTCCAGGGTGACATGAGGAAAAATTACACCGAGCACTGACACGCTTGATTTGTTCTTTCATGACTAGAGTAGAATCTCGTTACAACAAATTATTGCTTACAAAGAAATCGTTCTCCAGATCCTTGTCCAATAGCAACGATGTAATTTGCATTTTTTATAACGGATTTTTCTTCACAACAAAGCTTTTTTCCAGGTCCACGCTTCGCTGTGAAGAGGTTCCACTGTTCATTCTTTTTCAAACAAATGCCAGTACTGGCTGACGCAGCATACCCACATGGCATGCTTCCCCACGTAAAATACGGCGTTTTTGAGATAGAACGCGTTCGTATGTCCAAAAAAAGTACACATAGCCATAAAAGGAAGTTTTTCACCCGTTTTGCGCAGTGAACAATCTGAACCGAACAATGAATGAAAATCTTCCAAAACAAATGATTTTTAGAAAACGAGGTATATCCCGCACACCTGCAACGCTAAAAATGCAAGCAACATAACTCTCAATGAAGTACTGTAGTGGACTTATTTTATACCTTCTTTCAATTTTGAAAATTATACGCTCATACAGTTCAAGGGGCCATGAATCGAGGTATGGGAATATACAGTACTGTCAGGTTTCCTCAGTTCTGGGTGGCTTACGTTCCTTTTGACACAGTGGGTGTCGACAATTACTCGTCTTCAGACAATCTGACGCCCGTCCATGGGAATTAGAAGATGATAGCAACAACAAACGACCCATTCCTCCTACATCGAGCGGGTCAGAAATACAACACTGTACAGTATTTGGAAATCATTGCAGAATTCAAAATAAGATGGGTGGAAAACACGAAGCTCTGTGGTATACGTAATCGTGCATGATAAATAAAAACATGATAAGACACATGAACATAATTGAAAAAAGGGACAGTAAATACAAGTTTTAAATATCTCAACCGCTTCCCAACTTCAGTAAGATCCGAAGGTTGCACAGACTTGGGACAACCGTTGTTCGTGATAACTCTGATGTCGAAGTACAACTCGCGAAAAATATATTAAGCTCTGCTCTTTTTCAACTTTGAAAAGCTTTAGCACTCTTTTTGAACGTGCTCACCGTTGAAGATGCTTTTACTGCACAGTCGTCAAAATTCAAGTCATGCGTCTCGAACTTTATTTCAATAAACTACATTCAAGTCAGTCTTTTTAATGTAATATTACGATGACGGCACGGGTTCATAGCAAATATACACGCTTCAGATGCGAAGCCTCCGATAACTCAGCCAATATCACTCCGGGGTACAACAAAATACTCACTGCATCCTCATCTTCCAGAAGATTGGAGCCGGACGGCAGCACATCACCAGTGTTCTGTTCCGCATGGACAACCCCGTCCGGTATTACGTCGGGTTCCTCTAGTTCAATTTCCGCTTCTCGAACCCTTTCACACGAATCGACTAAGAGAGTCTCGGTGGGTAAAATCGGTATGATTGGAATCGGATCCTTTGCGTTGAAGCCGAAAAAGTCCTCCTCTTCAACACATTCAACCTCGTCGTCAGAGTCTTCGCGTGAATCTTGCACTGGCAATGCCTTAGGCTTCCCTGGTTTCGGAGCGGGAGGTCGAGGTCTGAGAACTGATTGCGGGACAAGTGACGTTGCCGGCTTCTTGGGCTTATTATTCTCGAAAACGGTTTGGCTCGGTGGAGGCAAAACTGCGAACAATCCTGAGCCCTTATTCGAGGGTTTCAATTTTGCCTTCGTAGGTTTCTCATCTTCTTCATCGCTACCGCCGTCGTCGAACTGAAAAATTCAATTCAACGTTCGAAGTTCAGACAAAACAAAGTTCAGAGAAAACAACAAGTTAGATATCTATTTTTTTTTTTCAAGAGCAAGTTCACTCTCTCTCTCGCCATCGTAAATCATATGATGATGCATCGATGCATCGCCGTCTGTCCAACTTCATGTTTCTCTTCGTTTCACGCACGAAAAATAAAGGTACATCTTGGAAAAGAGAAGAATCCAATATTCAGCTATAAATCAAGCAAAAGAGCTGGGGTGCAAGATAATATTTCTTTCCAATCTCGGACGCAAGCACACTCAGAAAAGTGGTGAATGCATTTCAAGAATGGTTAATCATGAAGACTGAAAGCTCAAGGGGCCCCGCGTGTTCAGATACAAGTAGTCTGAATGTCTCGATGCCTGAATGCGTTTTTCCATTGCTTTGGAAGTTGGAAGAATCAGAACAAAAAATTTGCGCAAAATAAAAAAATATATTTAGTACAGTATTTTAATTATTCGTATTTATACAGTGCAGGTATTTAATTTTAATTTACGAAACACAGAAAAACAAGATTTGAGAAAAATTCCCTTTACAGCGAAAAATGCAAGAATATTGCTTTACAAAAATACAAGAAAATTGCTGTGCAAAAACGCATTGAGAGTGTTGCTTTGTATGATGGGTTTTTCTCACTTTTTGCAAGTCACCCCGGAAGTGTTATTGGCCACGGAAAAAAAAACTAGGGTGATACAGTAAACTTGAATGTACAAATTATTCATCTGAAACGGATTCAGCATTTTTCCCGAGGATGAAAAGAATGAACAGCCATAAATTATAACCCATTCAGAACATCCTGAGGATTTCCGAGGAAAGATTTTACTATTTAACACTTCACATTTCCAAGAAAACATTATACCCTTTTAAATGTTACCGTTTTCATGGCCAGATCCCCCACGTCAACTGTGAAACATTCCTAAAATCTTACCCCAAATACGACAGGGTCGTTTTTTTACAACAGGGTCGGATTAGCATTTCCTCAACAGTCACATCATTTTTTTGGGCAGGGAGTCCCTGCTTTGAGTAACCTTTTTGGGAAATTGGGCCACAATAATTGTTGTCAGAAAGAGATTTTTTGTACTGCTTTCAGACAAGGAAAGAAAAATGAGAATTTTCCTTCCGATGAAAAATAGAAGGATCGAGGAATTTATGAGAAATATAAATCGGAATGAAAGGATTATAAATAAAACCAGATAATCAGCCGGGCTAATTATCGGTCTTTTGCCGATTCCCAGCAAATCTCGTGTTTCTAAACACCCCTCATCTAAATTTTCGACAAAACCCCCCCTTTTGTTTTTGATCTTTTTTAAGGACTTATGGTTCAGAAAAAACAAAAGTGCGTCGAAAAAACGAGAGAAAGTGCATCAATTTAAGAGGTGAAGCCAACTAGAAGTGAGTCAGTTCAACGGAAAAAGTGAACACATGCGCGCTCGTAAATCTCGACAAACAAGTTCTCGCGAATCGAAAATTGTGACGCGCCGCCAATTCCCTTCCGTTTTTACGACCGGTTTTCTCGGAACAGCATAAGAGTAAAACTTGTTTTCCCCCCCCCGGTTAACTGATTTTCCCCCCCCCCGGTTGACTTGTTTCGACGAAAGACTGGATAAGTCTTGACTTCAGTTTCCGTCGTATAGGCCTTGGGAGGGTCCATAGAGTATAAAAAACCAGCAAGTTCAACGGAAAAAGTGAACACATGCGCGCTCGTAAATCTCGGCAAACAAGTTCTCGCGAATCGAAAAATGTGACGCGCCGCCAATTCCCTTCCGTTTTTACGACCGGTTTTCTCGGAACAGCATAATAGTAAAACTTGTTTTCCCCCCCCGGTTAACTGATTTTTCCCCCCCCGGTTGACTTGTTTCGACGAAAGACAGGATAAGTCTTGACTTCAGTTTCCGTCGTAGAGGCCTTGGGAGGGTCCATAGAGTATAAAAAACCAGCAGTTCCGGAGCTTTCGAGTTCAGTTTGGAATCTTTTGGCGATCTAGGAAGAGCTATTTATCCCTGAGTGAAAAAAGGTTGAATTTCAAATTTTCAAATTAGAAAGAGTTCTCTTTTCGGGCTGGCCAGGCCCTACTTAGATAGAAGAAAACACTTGAGAAAAACATAGGAAAAAGGAGCAAACTTCCTGTTTGTAGTGCGCATTTTCGTCGTGTCGGTGCTGTTGTCGTGACTGAGATCCATTCTCGTGAAAAATAGATTTGCTCAATTTGAATCATAATTCTTGAATTACTTCAGAGATATTTTAGGAGCGCTCCGTTCGTTAAATTTTTAGAATATTCTGCTTAATATTCATTCCCTTTTCAGTTTAAATTCCACTTCAGCTTTGATTCTTTTCCTTTTTTGGCTTTGATCTCGTTCAGCTTTGATTCCATTTCAGTAGCTTTGATTCCATTTCAGTTGCTTTGATTCCATTTGCTATTTTCCCGCATTGATTCTTTCGCAATAGTTCTCCGCAATAATTCTTCGCAATAATTCTCCGATGATAAAGAGATATCATTCAAAGCTCATAGTTTGAGATTGTTTGAGAAAGACCTTGTAGGAAAGAATGAGGTTTTCAAGAAGTGTGAAATTGAAATGACAGGTTTCGTTTTCCCTTTCATAGATTCCATGAGAGAGTCCCCAAATCCTTTCAGATCCCTTGTCGCGGTTATGATAAAGACCTTGTAGGAAAGAATGAGGTTTTCAAGAAGTGTGAAATTGAAATGACAGGTTTCGTTTTCCCTTTCATAGATTCCATGAGAGAGTCCCCAAATCCTTTCAGATCCCTTGTCGCGGTTATGAATTTTCAAATTACGAATTATTGAGTGATGTCCTAGAGGACGAGAAAACTTGAAGAAAGTGAGAATTGCCGCCATTAATGTTTGTGTTCTTTCAGACGGGCGAATAAGCAGACTTTTGAGTGAAAATTTTCCTCGAGGAAATTTAGAGAACAGTTCGTGAATTTTGGCAAAAAAGGGTCCTTTTGATTTTAAAAACGCAGAATGGATGACGTGAATCCGCTGATCATAGGTATAATCAATTTTTCTTACGAAATTAATTTAGCCTTTCAAGATTAACAGCTATTTTAATTTTTAACAGATCTTGCTGAAGGGGAAACCTCTGGTTCGGGTGCTGCTTCAACAGTCCATGAGGACGATCCAATGGATGAGGAATCGTTATTGTTACCTGGTAATTCCTTTTTATTATTTACTGAAGGGAAATCCCCCTTTTTCTGATTAATACTGTGACTGATCTGGAAATTATGTGTTTACAGAACCCTTTTATGATGCTGAAGAGGTCCCAGAGGACGAGTCGGGGATGGTTCAATTGCCGGAGGAGTTAAAGGAACGAGCAAAGGATCTTCGTGGATTGGACTCGGCGGAATGGACCAAGCTGTTAGATTATGCAGAAGTCGTGAAGAACCACGGGATTGCCCAGATGGCGAAGAAGGGGATTTCAGCTGAGCTCAAAAGATGCAAGGACAGCTCTTCGAGGAAGAGAGCACGTTTGGAGGAACTGGAGCAGGAGGTTGCTGACATGGAGGAACGAAGTTCGGATTTGGTGGATCGACGACAACAGGCGGATCAGCTGAGCTCAAAAGATGCAAGGACAGCTCTTCGAGGAAGAGAGCACGTTTGGAGGAACTGGAGCAGGAGGTAGCTGACATGGAGGAACGAAGTTCGGATTTGGTGGATCGACGACAACAGGCGGAGTTCAGTCAGGAGCTGTTTCAACTCGCCGACCAAGAAGCCCGAGCCAGCAAACGGGAATTCTCTTTGGCCATGAAAGACAGATCGGCGACGGATCTTGGGACCTTTCTTTTAAAACTGCGGGGACACAAGTCTTTCTGGTTTGAATTGGATCGAGGATGCCACATTTCTCATGATGGTATGTATAAAAAACCTTTTCATCTTCAAGTTTATAAACATATAAGAAAAAGAGAGTTAATTGAGTATCTATTTCCTTTTTTCTTCATTATGTTATAGAAAATGGGATGCTTTCCGTCCGAGTAGGACATGGCGATGAGACTGTCACTTTACGGATTGGAAAGAGGGATCAATTGTTAAAAGGTTATGCCGCTCGTCAAGGGCTCCCCGTCGTTCCTATTCCGCCTGGAATGTCAAATCATCAGGCTTCCACGTCGCAGACTCCAGCTCGACCAAGTGCTCCTTCGACGGGATCTACGTCAGTGATGCAACCCCAGGCATCAAAACCTTCGACTTCATCCCAAATGAAGTCAACAGTTTCCACTTCCAAACCGTCGCCGGTTCCTTTACTTTCGACGCCAGGAGAAAGATCTGGATCTTTGCCGCCCAATCTGGCTGCGACGACTTCAACTATTTTTACTATTACAACGGAAGCAGATCCCAGCATTACCGATGGTATGTATTTAAGTTTCTTTAGAATTATTTAAGGCAGATAATGGAAACCCTTTTCAATCCTTATATTTTAGAGGATTTAAGAAAACTGATGGGGACCAAGCAATATTTTCCAAAGGACCTGATCAAATATCGACGAAATGTAGCGAAGCGGCTCGGTCTCACCCCGGAGCACATAAAGAAGCTTGGCGCTATTCAATTACCGATCCCAGGGGTTTTAGTTCAAGATTGGAAGCATGGAACCCCGGATTTTAAGCTGAAAGGTCCGAAAAGAGCAAATGATCCGAAGAAGGTGGCAGTCTTGATAATTTCGTCATCGATGACGGCATATATTAGAATTGGCAAAGGACGGGATACGTTTGTGTCTCATATTGATCCTAACCGGATCTCTCAAAAGCCTGTCTTCGATTTTTCTCACATGACTTCGGATCTTCCCTTTGAGGTTTTCCAGGTAAATATTATGAGAAGGATTTCAATTTTTAGAGATTTTTAATAATTTTATGTTTTTTCCAGTATTCTGTCAGTGGGATTTCGTTCGCTCATGGGACCAGCTATACTGCGGCTGAGTGGAAGAAGAAAGTTTATGAGGATCTGAATCTAGGCGAGGACTTCGAATTCGCTCAAATCTATGTTCGGATGGGTACAAACGACTTCAAAAATCTGGCCACGAAGACTTGGGACAATCAAGATACCACGTTTGACAAGCTAATGGAGGAATTTAATACGTTCATGAGTAACATAGCTCTCGAATTCGGGGTCACGGCTTTTGCTCTTGGGGCTTCTCCCCCTCCAGTTTGTCAATATTCCTCATTCGTCCACTCGGGTTTAGTCAAAGATTATCAGGGATTGCCAATTTTCCCCTTGCGGTTCTCGGATGGATCCCGTCAAATTGCTGATTCAATTCGTACAAATGCTGCGCATGCTCTACAAGATGCTTTCCATAACTACTTGGTTTCAATCGTGGGGATACGGCAAGGGAATTTAAAAATAGATGGTCCTGCCTGGATTCCGCTTCCCACCCCGATCCTTCATTTGTTACCTTTTGCTAAGACGTGTGACATCCGAGGAGCTTTCGGACATCTATACATGCGGGCGTATTTGGTCTTCGCTCGAGATCATGCGTTGGCTATTCAGTTCGGTCTTGCCATAGAATTTGGAGTCCAGAAATGGAAAGATATCAGGTAAGAGAGAGTCTCTAGCTGGAAATTTTGAAACGTGAAATTCATCACTTTTTAATCTTTTCAGTTCATGTTATGGAACCCCCCCTGCTTGGCTTCCGGACGGGACTGCTACATGCGGAAAATCTCCTCGTCGTGTCCATAATCATTGCGGGGCAAATGGAGAAGCCTACTGTTTTGGAAAGCCCCATGGAACCTTGAAGCGAGTTGGAGAGCAACTAATACCTCCGAATCCATTTGATGTGTATGTATTTTAACTAAATTAAATCTTCATTTTAACTAATCAGAGTCATTGGTTTTATCGTTTCAGATTTCCGAAGGTTTTCTGCCAAGGCATTATTGATGAGTGTTTCTCGTTGGAGTTCATCAGAGGAAGCTACGAGATCGATCTTACAGGAGAGAATTCGGCTGACTTCAAATTAAGAGATCGTCACATAGGAAAGATCGTGGTCGGTTCTTTGGTGCGATTGAAAAATACTCGTCAGAATATGATCGTAATAACAAAGACTCACAAGGGTTTTTGGCTTGTTGGGGACAAGGGTCAAATGTTCGTTTTGTTTGATGAAGTTTATTTGATCAGATGAATCTTTTACTTTTGCGGTTTCGATTTTGTTCTTTTTGTTTATTTTGACGCTGAAGTTATGTTTTGTGAGTTTTGCATAAGTTTTGATGTGACGAACTTTTTTCTTTGAATAAAGATTTTTTAAGTTGACGATCATTTTCAAAAATTTTCTTTTTTGTTTTTAAACAGATCAAACAATTTTTTGTTTTTTGTTGTAAATTCTGTCCTTGAGGACACACTTGAATTTAATTTTACCCTATTTTCTTTCCTCAAACAATCTTTTCCAAACACAAAAATACCTCTTTCGCTGATTCTAGTTTTTTAACAGTAAATTCTTTTAGGAATTTATCTTCTATTTGTTGAACTTCTGCTTCTAGGGGAATAAGATTTTGTACAGATTGATTTTTGAGGATTTTAGGCTTAGGCAATTTATCCCCCCCAGTTTTGGAGGTAGTAATAATATCTACGACTCTGATATTTCCGTCTCTTCTGCTTCGATATACATTAATGATTTTTGCTAGTTTCCATTTAATCCGGTGTAAAGGAGAGTTTTCTTTAAGCATATTTGGTTTCAACAAAACAATTTGACCTTCCTTAGGTTCCAAGGGGTTTCCCTTTCCAGTTTTTGTTTGAAACTTCCGCAAGTTCCTAATATATCCTTCGTAATATGAGGACCATATTCCTTCTGCTATTTTGATTCTGTGAGCTGCATTATCTGTAAATCTATCCTTTTCAGTAACGCCCAAGAATTTTAAAGGGTCAGGACCATATAAAAAGGGGTTAAATTCCCAGTCCCCTTGATGAGGATTAATAAACATATTTTGATTCTGTGAGCTGCATTATCTGTAAATCTATCTTTTTCAGTAACGCCCAAGAATTTTAAAGGGTCAGGACCATATAAAAAGGGGTTAAATTCCCAGTCCCCTTGATGAGGATTAATAAACATAGAGGGCGTAATAGGCATAGGAGACATTCTATCGGAGTAGAGATAAGTTAAAGGGCGACTATTAATCATATTTTCTATTCTGGCTACTACTGATAAGAGGGCATTCCAATTGTCAAATGATAGTCCCCCAAAGGTTCTTGCCATTTTATCTTTGATCATACTCATGTGACGTTCATAAAATCCACCCCACCAAGGAGCTCTACTGGCGTTGAAATGCCATTCAATGTTTTTAAATTTGACTCTAAGTTGTTGTTTTTGGGCTTTGAGTAACATAGGCCATGCTGCCCTAAAAGTTGCAGCGTTATCCGTGACCAGTGTTTCTGGATTGACATCTCTCTTGAAACAGAAGGAAGGAGCTCTACTGGCGTTGAAATGCCATTCGATGTTTTTAAATTTGACTCTAAGTTGTTGTTTTTGGGCTTTGAGTAACATAGGCCAGGCTGCCCTAAAAGTTGCAGCGTTATCCGTAACCAGTGTTTCTGGATTGACATCTCTCTTGAAACAGAAGGTTTCGTATGCGCCAACGAAAGATTTGATCGTTAAGTCCTGAACTGGTTCCAAATGAACTGCTCGCACAAGAGGACATGAGAAGACACATATCGATACCTTTTGAGATGGAGACACAATGACTCGTTTTTTATCTATGTTTCGCACAATTTCAATTGAGGTAAATGGGCCAACAAAATCTATTCCAACTGCTCTAAATGGGATTGAGCCAAAATATCGATATTCTGGTAGCGGTGCAGGGGGCACAGTATACGCTTTAGCATCGAATCTTTTGCACCAATTACATGTTCGTCTAATCTCTTGAGCTATCTTCCTTCCCCTAGGGATCCAGAATGTTTTGTTAAGAGCACTAAGAACAGCAGAAGATGAAGCATGTCCTAATTCTAGATGGTAAGATCTGAAGAGAGCTTTTAAAATGTCTGAGTTTTCGTGAGTTTTATAGGGACTGGCAAAAAGATGAGAGATTTTCGAAGAATATGGGATGGTGAAACAGAAGATTCCGCTAGGTCTCCTTGTCTACTTGCAGATTCTATCAAGCTAAATTCTTTGTTCCATTTAAAATCTGGATGTTCTGGTACATGGATGTCATTTTGAAGATTAGTCCATATTTCAGGTACGAAGGCTCTTTGTAATATCTGAAAGATTTCAATTTGAGCCGATTTAATTAATGAGGGAGACTTCTGATCGTTGAACAATTTTTTCATGATTATTTCAACCTTGAAATTCTGTTTAGCGCCTCTGGTTCTTAGTTTGGCTCTTTCTTTAAAGAATTTTGTTATTTTCTTCCACCCAATCATTCTTGTCACAATAGATTCCCACGTGGATGCTCCAGAAAAGGCCTTCAGTATACTTTCTTTTGAAACGTCCCAGGAGGACAGATCTTCTTTAAGAACTCGACAGGGAAACATACAGATGTTTTGGATTGGCCAGTTTTCCTGATGAACCAACCATTCTGGTCCTTCCCACCAAAGTTTACAATTCATCAAGAATTGTGCGTCACAACCTCTTGTAGCTAAGTCTGCTGGGTTCTGCTTTCCAGGTACATGTCTCCAATCTTTCTTTTCTGTATTGTTATTTATTAAAAATACTCTGTCTTTGATATATTTGATAGAATCTAGTTTCAAATTTCTAATCCAATTGAGAGTTACTTCTGAGTCAACCCAAAAGAAGACTTTAAAAAATTTCGAATTCATCATTTTAAGAATTTCTTTTAACAAGGTGACTCCCAAACAGGCTGCAGATAGCTCAAGTCTATTGATCTTGATTTTTTGATCAAGTTGTTTTGCATTTTTCTTTAAAGATTTTGCTTTTATGGGAACCAGTTTAGATTTTCCAAAAATGAGAGAAACCTTTTGAGAAGTAGAATTCCTAGACAGATAATAGATTGCTACTCC